>CAKKOB020000665.1:0-19430 GCA_918844115.2 Phlebotomus perniciosus | reverse complement strand
GGGAACCCCCCTAAAGTTGACCCAAGGATCAGGACCAGGCCCTTCATTTTTATAAAAAGCCCCCCTATACCCAATAAAAACATGTTTTTTTGTATATCTAGAAAACCAGTACTGGGATTTTTTTCATTTTCACTTATGTTTTGTAGATTCACCAGAAGCACTTTTCGTACATACATGCCAATGACCTTGAACCATTCTGTCTAACGGTTTTTCAGGGTCAAATGTTTCAAAATCTCTTTTCAAGGGTTTTACTCGCCCCAAACGCCCCAAACCCATCATTTGGGTACTCAATGGAAAGATCTTTAAATGTCCTACAATCTTAAATCGGTTTAAACTTAATCCGGGCTTAAACCATTTTAAAGCCAGAAGTTGTTCTCGAGCCTTAACCCCGTCCTGTGGGTACTCATTTGAAAGGTCTTTGAATTTCCAACACATTCAGACCATATTTAGACCAGTACTAATAAAGTTTCTATAACACTTTTAGATCACTTTTAGACCAGTTCTAAAAATGTTTGTAGAACACTATCAGACAATTTTTTCAAGGTCAAAAGTTTCGAACTATCTTTTCACGGATTTTACTAGCCTCAAACCGATCAAGTGGGTACTCATTACATTTTTTTTTATAAATTTCATCAAACCCATTCGACAAGAAAACAACAAACTTTATAATCCCACTAACTCCCTCTTTCCTAAACGCAACGTGTCGGGGCACTCCGCCAAGTCTAAACTTGGCATTTCTTTTATATGGATAATAGAAATAACAATTTTATGCGCTTTCACGAGCTGTTTTCATATTTTCTTTTGTAGGCGCTCTTTGAGCGTATATTAAAAAAAAATTGTTGTAAATTCTGGTTAAATAAATTTATCTATAATATTATTCAAGTTGTTCTTACGCTTTCTTATTATAAATAATAAATTTTTGAGCGCCTTTCGGGCGCTTTTTTATGTATGTAGTAACGTTACTGATTCTTTTTTAAAGGTCTTCAAGTATTTCTTTTAGAAATATTTGATTTTATTCTAGGAATGCCTTTTTTTAGGCGCTTTTTATAAGATGTTTTCTTATCTCCTTTTGTGGGCGCTCTTTAAGCGCTTATTTTTAAAATATTTTGTTGTAAATACTGGTTCAATATGTTTAGCTATAATATTGTACAAGTTCTCCCTGCGCTCTTTTTACATAAAAGTTAAAAATTATCATTTGCAAGTAAAATCGTTTTAATCTTCCCCAAACAACCCAGCTGTCCCCTATTGATATTCGAGAAAGTTCACGATGTCCCAAATAATTACAGGTTATTTTAAATAACTGAGATCGCATTCAATTACATTTGAAGTCGAATAAAATGCCTCCCAGAGAAGTTATTCTCGTATAATATTAATTTTTTAATGAGTCACATCGAGTGTATTAAAAGTTACCAAGCAGACTACATATCACCAAGTTAAACAGCATAAGATTATCTGATTCTGGAATGTTGAGATGTTTAGAAGAAATTGAAGTTTTGCAGAAACAAAATCTTTATTTGCATCAGTTAAATTGAGATTCAAAAGTTATAACGATAACAACTCCCAAAAACTTCTTACATTTTCGTTCAGCTCAAATTTCCTTGGGTCATAAGAACAAATTGCTTCCTTGGTTGATGGTTCCCTCCCCCCGCCCAACACCTAATTTGTTGTTGACACTCGGTTGGAAAAGTTGAGTGTATGACATCGATTATTAGATTTTATATCGAGCAACTTACGCAATTTCATTATAATTAAATCTGCACAGACTTGGGTGGGTTTTTTCGGAGCATCACTTGCTTACTAATGAGCCCCACAAGCACTCCCGCATTGCAAGACTTGTGGACTGGGCAATAAAATTACAAATAAATTAATTGGCCAGTTCGTCTGGTCGCATTTCAAGTGAACAGAGCAAGAAAAAATCAACAACCGGTGCAAGATTTTCTTGCACTGTTAGTGATATCTGGCCAAAGGGTTCAAGTATAAATTGTGGTAAATAATAATTTTCTTGGCATCCGCCGGAGAGTGGGGGACCTTTTTTCTCACTCAACATTAAACTTGGAGGAAAATTGCAAGAGGCAAGATTGAAGATTATGCAATTCTTTAATTCTTGCTCACCTCAAAGTCTCTTGTATTCGCTTACATTAATGTTAAAGCCTAATTCTCCCATGCGAGGCTGTATTGATGTCATTAAACTGTGCGTTTTGAATACCTCCCAGTGAAGAATTCTTGTATCATTCTGTCTCTAGATTCTCATGAGAACCTCCACTGAACAGTCACGGAAAAAAGAACATCCAATAAAGTGTTGTTTGGGTAATGTGTCGATAAAAAAAGTCGTGCCTGAAATACGTGATAGTTGAATCGAACAATTAATTATAGAATGTTTGACAGTGAATTTAAATAATTTGATTTAAAACAGAGAACATGATTTTGGCTTTGCCATTTTTAACCCGATCCCATCAGTGTATTTTCCGCAAATTTTTTATCCCCGCCCGCCCCATCCGGATGAATTTATTTTATCGTGTGCGGTGAATGTTTAATGAGGACGACTGTGTCACAATTCAATTGTAATGGATATTCAATGGGGATTTTCTGCAATATTTAACACCAAATTAGTACACACGAGGCACAGCTAAATCATTTCAATATTTGCCATGTCGCCCATCCACTGCATTTTATACACTCCAGAGGGGTTTATAAGTTTGCCATTTGGAGAAATTTCGAGACTTTTTTTTATTTTTAAGAAACTTACAAAGGCTAGAGTATAAATAATTCGTTTTGGGTTAGGAAATATTGACTAAAATTATAAGCAAATCCAGTTTAGTTCAAATGAAAATCAAAAAGTACCTAAGTGGAATAAATTAATAATAATAATAACAAATGAAAATCTTATTGGTAACATTTTTTGCTTAAAGTTAGACAAATTGTCGTAAATTTTGGTTTGAAAAAGGCAAATTTACGCAAAATTTGCCAAAAATATTGCATATTTTTGCAACATTTGCCTAAATGAAGGCAAATCTACGCTTAATTCGCCTAAAAGTAGGCAAATTTGCACAAAAAACCCCTGAGAGTAAATAAAATTACCATAAATTCGCCTAAAAGAAGGCAAATTTGCGCTTAATTCGCCTAAAGGAAGGCAAATTTGCGCTAAATCAGCCTAAAAGAAGGCAAATTTTTCGCTAAATTATCCTAAAGGAAGGCTTATTAGTGCTAAATTCGCCTAATAGAAGGCAAATTTTGTTCTATTAGCCTAAAGGAAGGTTTATTAGCGTTAAATTCGCCTCAAAATTGACAAAATTACGATAAATTCTCCTAAATGAAGGCAAAGTTGCACCCAATTTGTAAGAAGGCAATTTTATACTTAAGGGAGATTTATGATAAACTCGCCTAAAAGAAAGCAAATTTACGGTGAATTCGCCTGAAACCATGCTATTTCGCGATAACTTCGCCTAAAAATAGGCAATCTTTTACTATTTGGCACAAAAAAAGGCAAATTGGAACTAAAAACTCAAAAACATTGTTTTCTTTTTAAATTTTCCATATTATTTTCATACAGGACTTTTTCTCTGAGACTGATTAACCCCCTAAATTTCACCAACATCTCTTCATTCTGTGGGAATATTTGCCAGTACAACCAGTGCTGTTTAATGTAGATGATTGCGAAGATAGAGTCAAACACAGAGTTATAAGAACTTTGCGTTGAGAGACTGACTTTAAGTTAATTAATTGGCAAAGAAATAAGGAGGGGAGAGAGACCCAACTTTTCCAATAAAAAACTTCACTGGAAAACTGTCCCTTGCATTATTGTTGAACTAAGAAGTGACTTCTTGTGGGAACTTTAAACTTATTTCGAATATCTTTCTAAACTTTGGCTTAATTGTTGGCTCATTGTTTCATCCCGTTGCAATTACCTTCTTGGTCAAGGGGGAAAATTAATGAGAATGAGGATTTTATTTTGTGGGGAAGAAGATATTTTTTTTAATAAACATTTTTGTTTAAAACCGTTGAAATGAAAGTGACAATAAATTATTTAATTTCACGAAAGAAAAGCGTTTTTAAAGCCTTGCATATTCAAATGTAAATATGCTATCGGCTTTATTGACCATCAGTGTCTCATAAGATGTTGTTTTGTCTACATTTAAATATTAAATACATAAAGTAATTTCGAAAATATTATGATTTTTTGCACAAGAGAGACTTTCCAACAGATAGTGCTGGGTTTTGACGAAAGACAATCGCGTGAATTAATTTTTGGACACTGATGCATTATCCAAAAATTGATTTTCATCTCTTTTTTTGGACATTCTCTTGGTCTGGCTATTATGTAATGGGATCATTACATTAATAAATGAGCGAGAAACCGCCTCATTGCGATGCCTTTGTCTCACCTCAAATGCTCATCTCATACTGGCGCGTTCGCATCTGATTGCCTCACGCGTGTTTGATGGAAGTGTTGGATTGATGAATTGGCCAATTCATGATTTCTACATTACAAACATGATTGCGGAAAGAAAATTAATTATCACATTTTTTCCGGAGTCGCCAAAAAATCATTTTAAATTGTCTGGAAGATATTTTATTAATATATTGGTGCTGTAACTTTCCCAAAAATGCCGCCCATGTGCAAAACTCTCACTTCCTCGAATGATATAGCCTTCAATTTCAGAGATTTTTTTTCTTTACTTCTCTCATTCATCGCGGAATTTCTTGTATCTGGTTCTTTCACATCATTTAACTTCTGCCAAAAACTGCAATCATTGGCAATTTCTCTGTCATGGAGTTTCAATGCATAATCTTAATGCATTTCCAGTTTTGAACTTGTTTTCGCGTTATATGGATATATCACAAAAAATTTATTTACACTCTCTTGAAATAAATAATAATGCAACACACTGGGAATGAATAAATATATAATTTTGTTTTTCGGCAAAAAAAACTGCTTTATATTCGTTAATTTGCAACTGATGCTAAAAAATGATTTAATTGGGTAGCTTTAAATGGTTTGCTATTCAAAAGCTTTACGTTTTTAAGCTATGGGAATTCTTTTTTAGAAGTTATGCAAAAACTTTAAAATTTCGCAAATTTTAGAAAAAGTTCAATTAAAAGCTCTATAAACAAAGGGGGGGGGTAATAAGGTGTACTCTCTAATGGAAGTTCGAAAGCGTATTTGGAAGCAAAAGTGCTTTTTAGAACTTTTAGAACATCTTACGAGCTTTATGAAAAATATTGAAAGCTTTTGGGTCAACTTGTGAGCTTTAACTATAATAGTTTAGAAATTCTTCAACGTGTGGAGCTTTTAAGTAAATTCCGGAGCTTTGAAGAAAAAATTTGAGCTGAGATGAACTTTATGCGCTTTAAAGCTTCTTGAAGCTTGCGACAGGCTCTAAAGTGAGATAAAAACACTTCAAAGTTTCACTTAAAGCTTCTTGTAGCTTCGCTGCAAAATTCTTTGACACTGGCCTTAAGAGTTCTTAAAAGCTTTCTTCAAAGTTCTTCAAAGCTTCCTTAAAGCTCTTTAAAGCTTTTTTAAAGCTCCTTGAAGCTTTTTTCAAAATTCTTTAAAGAACACCTTCAATGTTCTTCAAAGCTTTCTGAAAGCTCCTTGAAGATTCCCTTCAAAAATTTTTAAAGCTCCCCTTCAAAGTTCTTCTAAGCTTTCCCTAAAAACTCTTTCAAATTTCCGTTTAAGGTTCATTAAAGCTTCCATTGCTCTTTTACGTTTCTTTTAAGAATTTTGCCATTTGAAAAGTTCTAGAGCTTTTTTGTAAAGCTTTTAGAGCTTCAATTTCCCTGAAGCTTCAAAGACCTTTAAAAACCTATCAACTTAATTCAAGTTGAGCTTTCAAGTAGCTCCAAAAGCTGTTCAATTTTTTCAAAAGTTTGTTGTAGGAGCTTTAAAGCTCCTCATAATAAAGTTCTTCTTAAAGATTTTTTTAAATTCGCAGTTCAAACATGTCTGGAGCTCTTTGGGCGATTCTTTTACTGATCAGCCCTATTGCTGGTCAACTGTCCACTGCCAGAGAAAATGTGATAAGTCGAACGAGTGGAAATCTCCTGAGGAATCTCACGGGAAACCAGATATATAAGGACACAATCGTGACGAGTCCCCTGGATGCATCTCTTCCCATCCGGCGATTCTATCGTGGCTTCCGTGAGGTTTACAGTCGACTTCTGGGGGAGACTGGTCAGAGAGACTCTGGTAACTTCCTCCAGTCTCCCGTGCAGCCCTCAAAGGCATTCCCGTGTCCTGTTGAGGGATTCCGGAGTGCCAGTCCGCCGGAGAGTGTCCACCAATTGCGACCGGGTGATATTGATATCATTGCAGCTGTTGGAGACTCCCTCACCACGGCCACAGCTGCCAATTCAATAGCTTTGTGGGAGGTGATGGTGGAGAACAGGGGTGTGTCGTGGTCAATTGGGGGTCAAGGGACATGGCGCACACATCTGACACTCCCCAACATCATCAAGGAGTACAATCCCCAACTCTTCGGGTGAGTTTAGCCATCAATTGATTGACGATGAGGTTTTCGGTGCGGCAAGTGCTGTGAGAGCCACCCACCCACAAGTGACTTAATTGATACCGATATATATCCAACAAAAAGACGTTCACCCATTCTCTTTTCTCTGACGCCATCCATAGATACTCTCTCAGTGACTCGTATAATGTTCACCGGAAGGCTCAGTTCAATGTGGCTGAAAATATCGCCACAACGAGCGATATGCCGTACAATGCTAAAAAACTTGTCAGACGCATGAGGCTGGATTCCAGGTGAGACCAAAAGGAATTTATGTCCAAAACCACTTTCACTTTCACACAATACTATCTCATCAATTTCATCACTAAAAATTCATTTAATTCTGCAATTGAATTCAAATGGATCTCTTATTATTACCATTTCTTTCTCTCACTCTCGCGGTGCTTAAATTTGTTTGGCTTTAAACATGCTTCATCACATGGGAAGCATAAAATGTATTATGGAGCATGCATAAAAATTAAATTTTGTATTTAAAAGTTAGTTTAAAAATTGAAAAATTATTCTAGCAGATTCTAGATTCCTTGCTAAAAAAAATTTGTTTCATTTCTGGTTTGAATGCTTGGTAGACTTGGTCAATTTCTAGCAGAATTTTTAGAAAATTTCTTGCAGAATCTGGGTTAATTTTCTGCTAGAAATTTAAAGGAAATATGAATATAAAAGTTTGCAAAATTTTATTTGTAAATTCAGGGAATATCATCCTGAAATTTCTATACATTTAACGTAGAATTAATAAGAATTTCTAAATATTTTTCTAGCAGTAATTTCAGTAAATCTCTAGCAGAATATTTAGAGAATTTCCTGCAGAATATAAGATTAACCTAATTAAAAAATCGTGCAAATTTTTAACTATAAATTTATTCAAACTCAGTAATATTTTATTTACAGATTTGGATTTTCTAGCACAAATTTCTAGTAGATTTCTAGCAGAAACTTGAATAAATTATATCTGCAAATTTGATAAGTTTCTTGCAGAAATTTCGGTGCATCTAATGTAGAATTAGTAGGAAATATCATTATTTTTCTAGCAGTAATTTCAGTAAAATTCTAGCAGAAATCATAAAAGAATTTCCTGCAAAACCTAAGTTAAATGACTTTAACAAATCATTCAAATTTTCCATCAGGATTTATAGTAAGACTCAGTAATATTTTATCTTAAGTTTTGTAAATTTCTTTTTCGAAATTTCTAGTAGATATTTCTAGCAGAATCTTTAAAGAATATCTTACACAGTGTGGGTTACTTTTCTGCTAGAAATTTAAAAATGTTAAAAACCTGATTAAACTTTTATCTGCAAATTCAGGGTATTCTCAAAATTATTCTAGCAGTAATTTTATAGATATTCTAGCAGAATCTTTAGACAATATCTTGCAGAGTCTGGGTTATTTTTCAGCTAAAAATTTAAAGAAATTTGTGTAGTCAAATTCAGTAATATTCATCTTCTATTTTGGGGAATTCTAGCAGAAATTTGTAGTAGATATTTCTAGCAGAAATTCCAGTAACTTCTAGAAACATTTTTACATAAAACATTACGATAAAATTACAATATTTTCTTACAGAAACTTTGCAATATTTCTTGTAGAAATCATGTAATTTTCTAGCAAAAATTTGAATAAATTTACAGCAGAATTTCAGTTAATAATTCCCATGTGAATCCCCCTTCATTATACATTTAACTCTTTACATCCAGAGTCAACATGACCCACCATTGGAAGATTCTTACCTACATGATTGGCGGAAATGACTTTTGCTCTGATATCTGTTATCAGACAAATGCCACCCTATGGATGAATGAGATGCAGGAGAAGTACCTGATAGAATCCCTAAGATACCTGCGAGACAATATGCCACGAACTCTCGTGAATCTAGTTCCATCTCCTCTCGTGAGTCTCTCTTTCTCCATGGATCACGTTCAGACGCCCTTCTCCTGCTCCCTGACGCGTCCCATTGAGTGCTCCTGCCTCTTTGGCCCCCGTTACTCCCGCGATCGGCAGCTGTACAAATCCCTGGAGAGGAACTTTGTAAAGATCATGGAGAGAGTGAGCTTCCTGGGGGAGCTCCACACGAAGGACTTCACGGTGGTGTATCAGCCCTTCTACAAGGACGCCTCTGTGTTCTATCGGGGCTCCAGGAAGCCCGACATGAGTCTCATGTCCATAGATTGTGTTCATCTGAGCCAGAAGGGACATGCTGTGAGTGCTAATGGTCTGTGGAACAACATGATGGAGCCAGTGGGGAGGAAATCTCTGGGCTTCCAACCGCTCTTCCGCGAATTCAAATGTCCAACGGCCGAGCGACCTTACATATTTACAAATGCCAACAGTTGATGTTGAACTTACTCTTTTATTATGCATTATTTACAAGAAATACATATGGATTATGTACAAAAGTCTTGAGCATTCTTTCTCGCCACAGGGAGGGAAGATTGGACGCGTAGAACGAAAAGAGAAAGGGTGTAAGAGAGATCCTTCGGGATTGACTAAGTGGGAGAGAGAGAGCCTTTAATGGTGTGGCACGCCGTACGATGAGGAGGGGGGAGCCACATGGGCTGAAGGGGCGCCATAGCTGGAGGATGGGGCTGAGTATCCGTGACCAGAGGATGGGTAGCTGTAGCCACCATCGTGGTGGCTCACGGACTCCTGATGGTACTGAGCCACCTGCAGACCCTGACGCACATGTCCAAGATCAATGCCCACAACTCGGGTCTGATGATGGGGGACACCGTAAACGGGAGCGGGTGGGCCGTAGGAGTGGGAGGGGGCTCCGTAGGAGGAGGATGGGGTGAAGAGAGCGCCTCCATGGCCACCGTGGTGAGCTTCAGCGTGATTCTCCTGATCCAGCAGGATCTGCTTGACTTTGTGCAGGAGTTGAGGATCCACATGTTGTCCCTCGTTGGATTGGTATCCGTGGCTCACGGCGCGGTATCCACCACCAAGACCAGAATGGAGTCCACCACCGTGGCTGTATCCTCCTCCATGGCTGAATCCTCCACTGTGTCCCAGGGAGAGAGCAGGAGCTCCATAGCTGGATGATGGGACGCTATGGCCAAATCCTCCGCTGCTGTGTCCGAATCCTCCACTGCTGTGTCCAAATCCTCCACTGCTGTGTCCCAGGGAGAGAGCAGGAGCTCCATAGCTGGATGATGGGACGCTGCTGTGTCCTAATCCTCCTCCATGGCCAAATCCTCCGCTGCTGTGTCCCAGAGAGAGAGATGGGGCTCCGTAGCTGGATGATGGGACGCTATGACCAAATCCTCCACTGCTATGACCACCGAATCCTCCACTGCTGTGACCACCGAATCCTCCACCAAATCCTCCACTGCTGTGTCCCAGGGAGACACCAGGGGCTCCATAGCTGGACGATGGGACGCCATATGAGGAGGATGGACGACGGAAGGATGGAGGCTCAGCCAGGACGGCAGCAGCCAGTGCCAGCACACCAATCTGCAATGCCAAGAGAGAAATCTTCAATTTCCTTATGTCCAACAAAAAAAATTTATTGTTGCCATTAATGTGCGAAAGTTGTCGCTTTTCATGCGCGCGCGCTTCCTAAAACACCAATTACCATAATGGCTTGGCTGAACTGGTTTGAGTGGGGCTTCAGCATCTTGACTGTGTTTTATTGATCACGAAATACTCATGTCTGACCTCGAAATGGAGATGATCGAGAAATTCGAGAGTGGCTTTCGCATCTTCACTTTCATCGGGAAAGGTTACCGCAATGCCCAGAGAAAGAACAGCGGAAGAGATTGTGGGTACACTGAGAGGAAAAGATGGTGGTCCAGTAGAAAGTGGATTAGAAGTTTAAAACTGGATTTCAATTGAGGAAACGGTTTAAAAGGATAAAAGTAGGGAAACCGATACTAAAAGTCGTTAGATTTTAAAATTTCGTCTAAAAATGTCGTCTAAAGTAAGAAACAACAGCATTTTTCTACAAATTTATAGCCGTTACAATTTAAAACTGGTCTAATCTTAGATGAAATTCTAATTGATCTTTATTCTGGTATAAAGGAATATTTAAACTTCCCAACCATTTCTCATAATCCTCAACATACAAAAACTTACAAAAAACGTCCAATAAACCTTTAGACGAGTTTAAATTAGACCACCTGATCTTTTTCTCTCAGTGTAGCCACATCAGAAAATTCCTGTTCGCAAATATCCGCGTTATATGAAACAATTCACATGAAATTTGAGGTGATATGCTGATGCAAATGG
Organism: Phlebotomus perniciosus; assembly: GCA_918844115.2. Classification (NCBI taxonomy): domain Eukaryota; kingdom Metazoa; phylum Arthropoda; class Insecta; order Diptera; family Psychodidae; genus Phlebotomus; species Phlebotomus perniciosus. The sequence continues at coordinate 8,688 of CAKKOB020000665.1, read as the reverse complement.
ACGCGAGTAAACTCATATTTCACGTCGTAAATCATTGATTTGTTTGGAAAATAGTTGGTGATGTGAGCACAAGTTGAAACTGATTTATTTGTTCCAGTACATCGCGATATGAATTATGATTATTTGCATTTTGGAACGCGCGAAAATTTCATTTTCTTCCTGCGGGACAAATAAACACCCTCCATGGTTGGCAAAATATTGTAATCCAAATGCAAATGAAGTAATCCACATTAAGCACGCACACAGATCCTCTTTCATGCCACCCCCTTGTTGTATTGGGCTCTGTCCGACTTTAAAACTTACCACACAGAATTTATTCATATTTGCGATATGTGTTTTATTTAAATTGGCTTTCACAGGATTTTTTGAGAGAACTTTTTTTGTTTGTCACTAAAAACTCGCGATATTCACTGGTGGTCCGAGACGAGTTTTCCTGATCACTGAAAATGCTCTTGTGGTACCATCTCCAGCTCTCATCATCTTTTTATACCACAATCACATTTGTCTTGCCCACCAGACGCACTTTCGGCATCGCTGAATTGCCCACACCGCGATCCGCACCATCTCGGATATTTTGGGTGGCCGAACGAGAGATTTTTCGGTGGGGTCACAAGTGAAGGGATTCACGCATTCAGCAAGGGGACACTGAGTTGACAAGGTGGGTGTACAACATCATGAGGTTAGTGCTTTTAGAACAAAAAGAATTTAGACCAGAGAAATTTGGGGTGAAAGATTTTAGAAGTTTGTTAATACTTTTGGATAATTACTTTGAGTAAAATTGGTAGATTTTCAAGATTTAGTACAAGGAATTTGTGTACTAAACTACAATATTTATGTTATTGATTACAAAATTTGTAAGTCCTGTCCTTTAGAAACGTATTAAGATATCTAGGATATGTAATTCATTTGAAAATGCAGTGTGATTTTTTTGTTTTAGTATTATTTTGTACTAAAATATTGATTTTTAATATAAAAAACTTTGAAAAATATATTTTTTCTTTGGCATTTACGAGAAGAATGAAAAAGAGTTTTTAATTATAATTTAAGTTGCTTGCGTAATTATATTTTAGTCAATTATTAGGTTTAGTACAGAATTATTCTGTTCTAAAACTTGATAACTCATGCATTCTTATAAATATTTCTATAGTATCTTTTAGCAAATTTATATTATGTTCTTTGTAAAAAAAAATGTAAGAAATTAGTATAGAAACTCCAATTCTGTACTAAAAATATTAATTAAGATTAAAAATCAATTGAAAATGAGTTTTTAGAGAATTCACGTGAGTATAAAGCACAAGACTTATTGGTTAAAAAAAAACAGCTGTACTGCAAAATTTAGTACAGAGCTATCCTGTACTAAAACCTAATATCTCATTCATTCTTATATTTTTTCTCTCCAATCTTAAGTCGTGTATTCGAATCGTCAATATTGTCAATACTATTATAAATCATTCTTTTAGCACGATCTTTTTTATTTTAGCAAATTGTTAGGTTTAGTACAGAATTATTTTGTGCTAAAACTTGATGACTCTTGCAGTCTTATAAATTTCTCTATACAATCACATTATATAAGTCATTGTACTAAAATTGGCAAGACCTGTTTTTCCCAACTTATTGAACAGAAATTCTTATTCTGTACTAAAATATTACTTTTGGGAAAAATCATTTGAAAAAATTAGTTTTTTAGAGCACTCATGTGAGTATAAAGCACAAGACTTATTAGTTTTAACATAAATAGCCTGTATAATGAAAGTGGTCTTATTACAGAGTTTAGTACAGAACTATCCTGTGATCTTGTACTAAAACCTAATACATATCTCATTCTTTCTTATATTTCTTTTCTCTCTACACAATCTTATTAAATAAAGACAAATATTCGATTCCTCAACTATATATTTCATTTAGTACTAAATCATTCTTTATGTACACCCCATCTGGATTAATGTCTCCCCCTTGGGCGTGAACGCCTTTTTGTGAAATGTAGCAGAGAGGAGAAAAAGCCAGCATTGCCAAAAGAGAGACTGCGAATCTGACCGAAGCCCAAGGAGGGTCGGAGCGCTGTTGCACTTTGGCCATCATGCAAGAAAGACTCCTGGCGGGAGATCTTCATGGATGACGCTCTCGGTGAAGGTGGCGAATTACGGGATTGGTGCTGGAGTTTCATAATTCTGACTTCTTTTTCTCTTCACTTTCTCCAACCGAAAACTTCTTCGAATGGCAGAAATTTATGATGTGGAATATCGTTACCAATGATTTCTATACGATGATGTCCAAAAATGTGGCACAATGATTGGAAACAGATATCTGATAATCACGATTGACAAACATTTTGTTGTTTTATCGAATCTGCATGCGAAACGTTTGTGCATTTTAATTCCATGTCGTGATGAGATGGGCTCTCATCTCCAATTCACTTTTTTTTTTTATTATAATTGCTTTGTGAAATTAATTCGACTCGCAACAATAAGTCGTTCTGTCTTGTCTCTCATGGTTATTTCTCTTTTTGACAACACACACCTTTTTTTTCGGGCTTGAGATTCCCAACCATCAGCATAAATTCCTCTCACCTGCGTGTAGCCCGTGTAGCTGATTTTTTGCTCTTGACTCAATTATCAAACTCTTTTTCCGTGTACATCGCGCGGAGTCTTCATTTCGCCCCTTCATTGCCTCTTGGTAAGAAGCTAATTGAAAGTGAATTCGATCTGGTATAGATCTTTAGGTTGTGCAATCATCATCCAACGTCAACTTGGAGAGAAAGAGGATCATGATACAAGACAAAATTCCAAGTCAAATGAATCCAGTTTTTAATACCTAATCATTAGCACATGAAAAGAACTCACATAACAAAACACGGCAACGTCCAATTGATGACGATCAGATGATCCTAGCCAATAAATTCGGATGCAATTCCCATTAAGCTCAAAGTTTCATAAGGTGATTACAGTGGATGGCAAAACTGTGAAACGTGACGAATTTTATTTGAGGAAAATAAAAGACTAAATAGTTCAATGAACTTGGATTTCTTTTTTTGGAAAGACAGATATAAATTTAATTTAATGCTGTGGTCAATTTTCTGTGTGATGATATAATTTTTATGGGAAAATTTATAAGTCATTGTTTTTAAATAAAAAGTTTTAAAGGCAAAAATTGGGATTATTTCTTTGAGGGAGCAATTGATCTTTTATGGATGTTTTTGGTTGGATAGAGCTTTCATCAAGGGGGAGATATTAGATTCACAGACGAGTACAACAATTTTTGAATTTCGGAAGCTTTGAAGAACTTTTCAAAATTGAGCCTTTTTAAATTATGAATAGGGTCTCGGCACGTCTTATGGAAATAGTTCAATAATAGTCCCAAATTTTGAGTTTTTGAGTCTCCAAAATCTGCCAAATCTGAAGACAGATCTGCGAAAATGATTTCGCAATTCTTAGAAACTCAAAACATTAAAATTTTCAATTATTATTGAACTGTTCCATAAGTCAGGTAACGTTCCATAAGACATGCCGTGACCCTACGCCTTAAGATTCAAGCCAGACATAAGTTTTGAGCTAGCCAACCTTTAGCTTAAAGCTAGCCATAAGACTGATTTAAGTCAACTTTAAGCTCAAAGATAGCCTTGAGTATAAACCAGTCTTAAGACTGATTTGAGACAACCTTTAAAGATAGCTTAAAGCTTAAAGACAGCCTTGAGTTTAAAGATAACCTTAAGACTACTTTAAGCAAGCCGTAAGCTTCAATGGCTCTTAAGGCTGGATTTAAACATAAGTCAGGTTTAAGCTTAAGCCAGGCTAGCTCAAATCATAAGCCTGGCTTAAAGGTTCAAGTTTATTCTTAATTAAAAAAAAATTTGTCGAAATATTTGAAGCTAATTTGCGAGCATTAAGTTTAAGATTAAACCTTCAGCTTTAAATCAAACTTGCTTCAAGCTTTAAGTCTTAAGGCTTAAAGACAGCCTTGAGTTTAAAGATAGCCTTAAGACTACTTTAAGCAAGCCTTAAGCTTCAATGGGGTTTGCATAAAGCAACCTTAAGCTTAAAGGCTCTGCTCCAATTAAGCTTCGGTCGGCTTGAGCGTGAGCGTCAACTCTTCCCCTCCCTCCCCTCCAGACTGACAAATGTCAAAATGTATTGAGAGCTGTGGAAGCGCGATGCTCACACGAGTATGAAGGGGCATGACGTGAGAGTGGTGGGGATACGAAGCTCACGCTCAAGCCGACCGAAGCCTAATTGGAGCAGAGCCTTAAAGCCAATCTTAAGGCTGGATTAAAACATAAGTCTGGTTTTAAAACTCAAGGCTGGCTCTCTCAAAGCATAAGTCTGGCTTAAAGGTTCAAGCTTATTCTGAATTAAAAAATAATTTTGTCGAAATATTTGAAGCTAATTTGCGAGCCTTAAGTTTAAGTTTAAACATTCAGTTTTGAGCAAAACTCACTTCAAGCTTAAAGTCTTAAGCTTTAAGACAGACTTAAGTTTAAAAGAACTTTAAAGCTTCAATCCAATCTTAAGCTTAAAGTTTCAAGCTAACTTTGAGCTTTTATCCGAGCTTAAATTTTAAGAGAGCTTTAAATCAACTTGAAGCATTAAGCCAGTTTTAAACTACAAGGCTTATAAAAAAGTCTTTTTTAGTTTATTGACTGGTGAAGGTACTTTGTGAATTAAATTTGATAGTCTGTAGATTTAGTTTTAAACAGATTTAGGATAATTTGTTAAAGCATTTAAAATTATCTAAAGAATTATCTGACGAAAGTTCTAAAATTTTATTCAAAAAACACAATTTTTACATCGATTTTCAGCAAAAGTTCTAAGGCAATTTCTATGAAATTTTATTAAACTTTAAATATTCTCCTAAAATGTTATGAAAGCTCTTAAAAAATAAATAATTTATAGATTAGGAACTCCTTCCATTTCCTACGACTTTCGCGCATTTTCATTCAAGTGGAAAACAACTTCTGTCCATAATACTCCCCCTTGGCTTCTATTATTTTTTTACACTCATCATTAATATTAAAGACTTTTAAATAATGAGTAAAATAATAAGAAAATTGTAATAATTTCGGCCAATCAACAGCATTTTTAATTGCGCTATCCATTTCCTCAAACGCAATGGCACTTGCAATTAACTTAATTATTCCAGATAGTAAGTAATGAGTGTCTCTTGCTTATTATTGCATTTCGTTATCAATAAATCTAAAAGAAACTTATGTAAGACTTAACATACTTTATACAAAAATTTAAATATAAAAGACATTTTTTTGCCTTTCATTATTATTCAATATTTCTACGCTCTGAATAAATTTATATACAAATCATTTCAAAATCAACATCTCTAAATGCTTTTGCATTCAACTGTTCTTGATGCTGTCCTAATCTCTGCAGGAGATTTAGTGCGAAAAAGTGAGATATTCGATGTTTTTCCATATAGGTATACTTTTTATCCTCTCACAAGATCGTTAAACTCGCGTGGCGAAATTTTTTTACCCGCGGAGTGGCTACAGAAAGTTCGAAGGCAATAAAAGAGTTTCAAGATTACTTAATAATTTCGGCTAAGAGCGTTCAACGATGGGACAAAACCATCACAAGAGCTAACAAGACTCGAAGACCAAATTGCGTGTAAACTCGTGTAACAATTGGTCTGTTTGATGATCTTTTACTGTTGCACATCGTGATTTTCGGGAGGGAAACGAAGAAGAGAGTTGAATGAGATGTAAATAGAAGCGTGGGTGATGAGGTCTCTGGCAATTCCGCGTTGCCATTCATCTGGGTTTACCATTTCACTTAACAGGTTGGTGGGGCTTTCTTTTTCAAATAGAGAAATCTCAGCGATTTTTAGCTACCAAAGCTCAACATGAGAGCTTTTCAGTTGAAGAAAAGAAGCCTACAATGAGGCGCATTATTTAAAATTTCTTCTGGAAGCCACGTAATTCGATTAACCGTTGCGGTCATTTAATTAAACACCGCGAAATGGGAAGTAAAAGGGCCGAGTCTTCACAAAGTGCATCCAATTTTCTCAGGATCATTTTAGCAGTGAAAGGCGAGAGTTTGCGTGGGAACTCCCTCACAATTGACAAGGTATAATTGAACGGGATTTGCTCAGGGTCTCCCAATCAAGTTCATCTCAGGTGTTAAGACATTTTCTCCTAGATTAGCACGTGCAGAGAAAACCAATTGAGAAAAAACGAGAGTGAAAGATTTCATAACTCTCGTCTGTTTCAAGGTGATCACATGCAGAGATCAACGTGAGATTCGCCTGAATGGGCGCTCTAGCCTAGAGCCGGAGCCCATCAAGAGATTTACGAGCGCTTTTTCGGCACAAAATGCTAATTTCACGGTTTGATGGACTTCACCTTCGGCAGGTTCAATACATTTCTCTCTCCCTTGTGGTGTTTGTTTTGTCAATCAGCCTCGGAATCCTGATTGAATTTGATTTTTTTACGTAACGACGAGACGATTGATAAATATTAACAAGACCATCGAAGGACATTTGAGTTCAATTCTCTGATGAAACCGATGAAACACCACCTCCACTCTGGGATGAGTAAATTGCCGATAAATAGGTAAGACAAGTTGATGGAGAGGTAATGAAGACGATAAAGTCAACAAAGTAATGTTAATTGCAAAGAGAAACACTCTTAAAAAGATGAAGTGAAGCTCAAGAAGGGAATTAATCAAATGACAATGATGGTGTGTATCTGGCAATTTGCAGAGTAAAGTGTTTGGAGGAATTGTTAATAATTTTAAATTTGCCTAATTTGCCAATTAAAGGTAATTTATTCAGGTAGAGATTGAACTCATCTGTTAGAAGGATCAGATTTAATCTGTAATGGGTCACCAAAATCAAAGTCAGCCCCGAGACCCTGGACTAGGGGCGCTCCATGAATTAGGGTCCCCACATTACGAAAATGATAGGCGCTCAAAAAATTTTCCGGCCAGCCGTCCGTCCGGTTTTCGGCAAAGGTCATATATCTACCTGATGCAAGAGAATGATGATGTCAAATTCCACCCTTACCCCAAAATCCGCCATTTTGAAACACCCCAAAATCTTATTTCCTAAATAACTCGGCCCCTATGGCATAGATCGGTCTCGAATTTTAACATGATATAGCTGGATTCAAGACCTATCCAACAAGAGGTCACACTTGTCTCACCTGGTCAGCGATGCAGATCAGATGAATGCCACAATCATAGGAATTGGACTGCTGCGGAGGCACTTGTGCTGCACCAGATCAGCACCCGGACAGCCCAGTGGCGTCTTCAGGTGATGGAAGAAGTGTCTACTGCTGGCCAAATTACTTCCGGAAGAGTCAAAGTGAAAGAAGGTGTTTTCTGGTCTGGAGAACACCAAGAGACTCCAATGAGATCCTCCCGCTAAGGTGTTTTCATTGTCATTCAGGGCAAAGAAGATGACATCCCTCTCGGTGGCGTTTAGGGGAGACAGGAAGATACTAGCCTCATCACTGGACACAATCTTCAAGCACTGAGTGACTTCCGGTGAGACAAAGAGAAACTCCTGAGCCTCCTCATAGACATTCCTCTCCAGATACTCAAAGTAGAAGGAGATTAGCTGATCGTTGAGCCAATGGGGGCCCCTCAGGAGGGCAATATCCGACTCCCGGAGGAGACTCTCATGGAAGGAGAGCACCTGACGATTTCCCACAGAAGACATTTTTCCCCGCAGACAATCTCAAAATCACAGACCACTATTTTCCCTTCACGGATTTTGCATAGCGAAAAGCTGAGATTTTTCCCAGATTTATAGAGGAATTCTTACAAATTCTACTATTTCTAATTCAATTAGAGGTGAAAAAAAGACAACAAAACCAGGGATTTACGAGCCCCTTGATTGACAAATCGTCCTAACCTCACTTCCTGCTGTGATACTGAGAGAAACAATGAAAAGACATTTTCCGGGCCTTTGGCAGACACTCACCGTGGATTCTCCAGCACTGTCACTACGACAGCATCCCTGAGATATTCTCACAACAGGCCACAATTTCACTTTCCACGGGGAAATTGCATTTTTCACGAGAAAACAACTAAATAAACTGTTATACACCAAGAGCTTTTTTTGCACTGGATCGGGCAACACGAGTCGCAACGCCAACTGCCGGAATTTTCTGGAAGAATTCGTTTGAATGGTTTGAATTTAAGCGGATTTTTCCAACAAAATCCGGATTAGGAAGACTGCGGGGAGATGATAAGGAGAGGCTGGAGAGTAAACAAGGCACCCGAATTATCCAGACACCACACGAATTGCGTCATCTCTGATAAGAAGCGAAATAATCGAAAAAATACAATAAATAAAATGTTTCCTTGAGATGTGGACAGATTAGGCGGGAAGGGGAGGAATTACCGGCGTCAACGACGGTTTGTAAAGCCGTTAATAAAATATTTTATGGGTTTTTAAGCCATTTTTTAGGGTTCATTGCGTTCTTTGTATAAATCGTATAAATAAATTTTATGGTAGCAAAAAAAAAGATGCCAACGGCACGCGGTGTTCCCAAGCAGTCCCCCATCCAAGTACTAACCGCGCCCGATGCTGCTTGACTTTGGTGATCGGACGAGAACCGGTATGTTCAGCATGGTATGGCCGTTGGCAAGAAATATAAATCACTAAATTGTCTAAAATGAAAAGATTTTGCCCAAAAAATCCCATATTTTGCTGTTTTTTGAAGTTTTAATCAAGAAAAAT
>CAKKOB020000664.1:0-40327 GCA_918844115.2 Phlebotomus perniciosus | reverse complement strand
ATCACAATCAGCACCGCCACGAGTTTAGCCGCCGTGAAGATGTTCTGCACTGCCATTCCCAAGTTCACGCTGTAGCAATTCACGAAGAGGATGCAAACTGCAGAGAGAGAGAGAGAGAGTTTAATTAAGTGAGGACCTAAGGTAAGTTTTGGAAACGAAAATTCAATGAAATAAAATTTTGGAATGAAAAATTTTTATGGGATAAATTGGCACATTTTTTCTATCAACTAGCAAATCAGTATTATGAGACGAATTATCAGGACCAGAATTATAGGACTATTATAGAATTATATTTTGTTTTTATTAAAATACAGTTAGATTACCCCATAGTAGCTCAATTGTGCCATAAATTTATAGTATTAAATCCGCATAAAATTTCAATCTCCGACAACGAAACTATCCATCTTTTTCTGTCTCAGTAACTCCCTTAAAATTTTCGCCAATTTTCCATAAATATCTGAATGAGAAAAGTAGTTTTTGTCTATAAATTATAGTACACTCCGTCTATATTTTATAGAAATGTTCCCCAGATATGTTTTGCGTAGGACATTCGGATTATTTTAACATTTATGACTGGCAAATTGATAGAAAAAGTCTTCTTGTGAAAGAATGAGACAAATTCCATCAAATAATTTTCTTATGAGCGGATTTTTTGCAAAAACCTGTGCCATATAATTCATAAAATTTATCCTTGTATTCATCTAATCCGATCATTTCGTGGAGTACTTTATTATGAATAAATTGTTCACATATTGTTCAAAAACTTTTTAAACAGAATTACACTTTTTCCATAAAATACTTTAATTGTGACATAAAAATCTTATTTTCCCCATAAATTCACGTTTTATGGGAAAATTTTTATAGGAAAGTCAATTTTAAGTCAAAATTTAAGTTTATGGCAAAAAATTAAAGCATTTCACACCCATTTTCCTCCCTTGAATTCTTTATCAAAACTGATTTTTATGGCTTAGGCTTGCCATAAAAAATTAAACCATGAAGCTACAAAGATTTCCTGATAAGATCCTGATAAGAAAGGGGACTTACCAATCGCCAGGACAGCTACCATCTTCACGACAGCCGAGGGCGGATCGCACTCCGAGACGAACGCTTCAACGGCATATTGGGCGAAGGAGAGACAGATTATTGCCATTTGAGAGGGCTTCAGCACCAAAGTGCTGACCCATGAGAACAGAAAAGCTGGAGGTGCTCCAAATGCATCCATGAAGTATGCCCACTGCGAAAAGAAAGTGAAAAAATACAAATAAGCTTAATTTTTGGCAAAGCATGAATGAAAGAAAAAACAATTACCTCAGCACCTGATGATGTATTCATAGTGCCCAACTCTGCATACGCCAACGCACCTGAAAGGCCAAGAGAGGGGAAACATTTTAGCAGTAGAAGAATAGTCAGGGAAGTGCGTCAAGGGAGTGAGAGAACATTTGGCATGCCCTTGCAAAGGTCACACGACCTCGACGATTCACAACAAAATCATTATCTAAGACTTTCTCTCTTCTCGACTGTTTTAGGGGGCGCCCATCCTTCCCTCATCATGAGCTTCCTCCGTCGCTCTTGAGGACAGAGTTTTGGGTGGGAAGGGAGATTTTGTCGCCACCCTGTCGAAAGTGCGTCACACGGAGGCTAAATTGAACCACTTTGATACCAACACTCCCCTCCCCTCCAACCCTCGAAATCAGACTATTTTATTGAAGCTCTTAAATCGTATTTTCTCAGTCCTATCTCGCATCGACCAGAACGGAAAGGAAGTGGTGTGAAAAATTCATCCACCGCGTGGTCTATTTTTTCCAGAACGGAAATTTACAATTGTCGTAAATTAATGCTTTTATCTATACTCCTACGGACTCTAATTGAATATCAACTAAGTACTATATAAAGATACTTCTTATAGTCTTAAAGTATGTCACAAAATAAATAATCTACTCTCTGTGGCAAATTGATCAATTGCCAGGAGAAGATTATCAGTTGAGCCGCTTAAGAGGTCGTTGTCGGCCGATTTCTCATGCTTCATCTCTATATGTGAATTTTCCCAACACGGGAAATTTCGTCAGAGAATGAGAAAGAAGAAGAGGAAAAAAAAGATTTTCGGGAGAAAATCACATGCTTATCGGCTCTAATTGTGGCAACGACTCATACATTCTTGCGAAGCGACGGTTAAATGTGCGTCACTTGACACGCGTGAAAATTCTCAAAGAGATCCTTCACTCATGAAAACATTAAGTGAAAAAAATTCCCGACAATTAATTGCGTAAGGTATTTCTTTAGTAAGTTGACAATATTTCGTGAAATACTGACAGGAAATTCTCTTATTAGCTCAAAAGAGCACTGAACGTTAGCCGAGAAGGTTATTAATTTGTTCTACTAATATAAATATAAAACTTTTATTTTTCCATTTAAAATTAGACGCACTGATTAAAGCGAAACAGAGTAATAAAACATCATAATAGTTTTGTGTTTCATTTTCATTACATCGGAAAGAGATATGTTTCATAGCGTGCTCTCAAATAAGTAACTATATGGCGCCTAAAATCTGTTAAAAATTAACTTTTGCTAGAGATTATCGTCTATAGAGCGCTTTATAATCCTGAAAATTGGTATTTTTTGTCCACAAAACGCTTATTATTTGATAAGATTACCTAGTAATAAAAGTGCGGATGAAAACGGATGAAATAGGCGCCCGAAAAGCGAATTTTTTGTACAAAAACGCTTTCAGAGTCGTTAAAACTAATATTTTAAAAATAGCTTATATTCTACGCTCCCTATACCTACTTACGCACCTAAATTGTTAGAAGTGAAAAGTTATTTTTCAATGTAGCTTTATATTCAACTTCGATAAAAGTAGAGTCTCATAGAAAAGTAATCTCCTTGAATTATAATTAAAACACGAGAAAATGAGAAATTTAATTGCAAAATACAAAAACTAAGAAATTTGCATTTTCTAATTAAAATTTTCTTAAAGTTTGTTTTTGAATGAATTTATTTTAATTGAAGTTTAATTCTCATCGTCCAAGCAAATATGAAGAGCTTTTGAATAAACTTTTGAGATTTTATAATCAAAGAACTTTGGAAAGAAAATTCCTGGAGTTTTCTAAAATTGTAAGGCTGTACATATATTAGATCAATTTTCAGAGCTTTAGCAATTTGTTAAGAGCATCTTAAAAGCCCTAAAAATTTTGGAAGTGCGGAGAGTTTTGGAAACTCTCGTAAAGCTTTGCTTGAAAGCTCTGATTAAAATTCGAATGGTTTCTGATTTTAAAACTTGAGAATTACTCTAGTGCTTCTAGGGAAAGACAATTAAACATTTCTTAGTAATACATAATAGGAAGTTTCCTAATCTGAAATTTTCCACGTTTCCCTTTGCTTCATCCCAGAAGATCATTAGGTATAGAGATTTTACAAAATCAACAAGCCAATAAATTAACCAAATTGATGATTGTTCAGCATCTAGTCTTTAATTTCCTACATCGTCATAATCACTCCCTGTAACACGTGGAAAGTCATTGAAAGATAAATAAAAAAATTAACTTAAAAGCCACTACCAGGCGCCTCCACCCAGTGGAGACGCCTGGTGTTCGGGTGACTGGCGATCACGTAAATCGGGTGATGTATTTTAAGGTAAAAGAGTCTCTCGTGCGACGTTATAAATAACCCTCTGTAAATTGGTGAATGGAAAATGTGTCTGTGAGGAAAGAAAAGGTGCGGCAAAAGTGCACAATATCCCCCACTTACCTAATAACGAGAGAAGACCGCATGCCAGCCATATGATGAAGCTCACGCCAACGGAACCAGTTCTCACCAATAAACCAGAAGGCGATACAAATATTCCAGACCCTTGAAAATCACGCAAAGAAAAAGATTGTTGCAAGGATGAGGAAAATGCAGAAAATTCTCAAGTGCGAGATAGTTTTTGGAAAGCTTACCAATCATCGTCCCGACAATTAAAGCCACCCCACTGAAGAGTCCCACCCGTCTCTGGAGGTGAACAATGTCGTTCTCCTTTGAGCCCGACCCCTCCAGCGAGTCCCGCATCCCCCCGGTCCCTGTTCAATTAAATCATTAGCTCAAGAAAGAGGATTTACTATGGAGGAATGAGCTTACCTGATGAGTCGGTCTCTGCCGTTTCGGGCGCCCCATTCCCAAAGCTGCCATTGGAACCCGTTGTCCCGTCTTCGAAGTTGCACTTTTCTGACTGCTTAACTGACACATTATTATGTCCTAGAATTTTTTTTTCACCCACAAGAAGAACAAGAAAAACAACTTTTAATTATAATTTCATTCCATTGAAAACCTTCTATTATAAAAGTTTTTCTTATTAGAAACTTTTGTGTAGTGGAAAATTTTCAACACCCCAAAAATAATTCTCAAAATATAATGAAAACGAATGTCGTTGATATCAAATTTCCCACAATTGAACTCAATGGAGTTGAAGAAACACAAATTTAACGAGTCTCGCATCAATTGAAGCACAAAATATTTTAGCACCAACGATGAAAAATAGGCGCGAAACTATTTTTGGCACCCATTGAATACACGCAAAATGCACTAGTGGAGCAACAAGAGATCACTTGTGACCTGATTCCAGAGAGAAAATCACTGTGAGGACAACGACACGGAGTGACGCAACTGATCTCATGCGCGTTCTTAGCCAAAATTGGGAAAATCCCGAAAATCCTCTAAAGAAGATTTCTTTTTGTGGGTTTTTTTTTATTCAATGAAAAGGAAGTGATTGGGATAATAACCTTGTAGACTTTCTGAGCTGGTTTTTCGTGCGCTTCTCTGGGAGCAGAATATCTGAGCAAGTTTATCGCGCATGGCATGAACGAATGGATTTTAAATTAACTTTGCTGCCTCTCTGAACAAAATCAACTTTGCAACTGAGAACGCGCGCACGTCTATCTCCTTCGAGAAGCAGATCACTAAAAAGGTGTCTCTCATTCTCGCCCAGTCCAAGTTCACATGACTCGCCCGATGATGTTCTTTGATGGTCGCGATGTGCCGTTTCGTGGCGATGATACCAAAATAATTCACATGACCAATACACAACATACACACCCTCGAAATTTACATGAGAACTATAACAATAATTCCTCATCTAAATCCCCTCCAACACATTTGCACGAAGAATTGTGAAGGAAAAGTGGAAAAAAGGCGACAATATGACGTACATGTGATAAATTTTGCAGTAGACTCTATCATCGCGATGTTTAAAACACTAAAAAACAAGGAGGAAATAGTTGGAATAAAAATTCCGCAATGGGGGCGCCTGGTGGATGGAGGCGCCTGGTGATAATTGCTTCTAACCCTCTCTTTTGATCCAGATGTGAAAATTCCAACCCAACTAGTCACCAAGGGGCGGAGAATAAAATGAAACAATGTAATGTATGCAAATCAACATGATAGGTACAGTAATATTCGCAATTGAATGCATGCCAATGTCCATCGTCGGCCATTGTGAATCTCCCGAGTGAAGATTAACACGAAGAATAAAGACGATAAAACAATCTTCTCAATGTCATCATAAATTTATCTATACAGCAATTTTCACCCACAACATTCCTCAGCTATTGTTTTTCGCACGAGTATATCAGTTGAGCAACAAATAACATTGAAAAAGAAAGTTGATATTGTCATGTTGTTTTGGACTTGTTCCAAAATATCCACCGATGAATCCACAGCCATAAAGTACAACTCAAATAAATGAAAGTAGGAAAGGAGTTATAATGATACTTCATCACTCACGATATACATTAGCCATATAGTCTTTGTTAGAATGTAACAGATATTGCAAATAAACATATGGATATCGTTCCTATTCTTCGCGAGTTAATTCGTCTCAAATAAAGCAAATTCTCAGATAGTAAACTTTAGAATCATGTCTAAAGCAACGTGGAGATGCTTAACAAGTTCTATTTCTTGAAAGCAGAGATTTTCCACCCGGTAATTCAAGAAATATGTAGTTCAGCCTGGGAAAACATCCTCAGAAATAACTGTGGGAAAAATTCGCGATAATATATACTTTCCTCTCTCAACACGCAATTTCTCATTTATTTTTATACCCCATTTGTCCACGTTTATTGCACCCTCTAAAATTTATGATTACAACGCAAGATAATTGTATACATATGAGATTTTTTATCGCCTCGACACGTACGTCTTTCCGTGTGTCCGTCTGTTGTTGATTATATCGATGCTAAAGATTGTAGATAGAAACTTCGGGTCTCCGAAGACCCCCCTCCCTAAAATTGATCCAATGATTTTCAATAAGACTTCAATTTTACCAAAAAATACTGACGTTTTCCTATAGAAAACAAGTTTTTTGGTAATCAATTTTAATTCTTTTTTTTGCTGTTTTAGAGATTAAAGCTCAGATGCAGGTAAATTTTTAATTTATTGAAAAACTTTCACAAAAAACGCCAGAAATCAGGCAATGTTTAAATAATTTCAATCATTTTTTGCCAGAAATTAGGCAATTTGTAATAATACGATTAAATAGTTTTAGCATATAAATCAGCAAATGTTAAATATTATTATAAAATCATCAACAAAGCCCGTCGGAATATCCACAAGTCACTTTACAGCTTTACACTCATTTTTTGTACATTTCTTACAACATGTAAACATTTTTGTTAATTGCAAATTTTTGGCAATAAAATGCTGATTTTATCAGACGAGCAATTCTACTACAAAAATTGTCTCTTTGAATGAATGTAATTGGGGAGTTTCTGTATTATATAATTCTTATCCCAAAACTCTTGGGCAACACATCTTGATAACTAAATTCTACATAATTTATCAAGGTCCAATTAGTGACTTAATTAGTTTAGGGGAGTTGAAGGCAAACTTTCACTTTCACTATTGACAAAGCTTGATATTAAATTATGAAACTGCCCATACGTATCGAAATGAGTTTTCTCGGCATTTCGCAAGGGGATGGATCTCAAAATAGATTTCCTATTACCAAAATTCTATTTAAGAAGGACAGAAAAATATCCCAAACTTTCTCTTTTAGTTTTTATCTCTTTAAATAATATATTAAGCTTCCTCCTAAGGACAAGGTAAGGACAAAAGACTGCATTGTAACGTAACCCTTTGCGTGCAATAAAGTCAAATTGATAAAATATTAAACAAATTATACTTCTGACACGCCGATGTTGGAGTTGGTTTTTTTCTTGGATGGAATAATTCCAGAGGTTATTGATGTCCAAGAGGCTTTCCTTAGAAACATGGGTGCGTTCAAAGTACGCGACCCAATTTAATGTCTCTGGCAGACGACAACTCTCGCTAGAAAGGTTATTGAACGTTGGCTCAATTAATTTGGTCAAAAATCAATTTAATTGATTGGCCAAACAGCAATTTGTCGACTCTCTGTGTGCGCGAATATTTCGCATGGGAAAATTTTTCATACTAATCCACCAGGCGTCCCCATCACAGTCTTTCGGTTGAGTAATTTTTTGAGATTTTTCCTACAAACCAAGACACAATTAATTTTGCACTAAGAATTCTCACTTGGCGCCACATGTCAGTGGCCGAATAATAAATACCCAGATTTACGCATTCACGAGGGATTTAGAAGAGCCTGTGGGTGGAATTAAAGCTCCGCAGAAGCTCACACGGAAGGCGTGTTCAATTGATGACACTTGATCATGTTAATTGGAAACTACTGGGTAAAATGCATCGTTGAACATCAATTAAAGTAATTAAGGAGCTCCTAGACAAATGTTTGTCGTGTGGAATAATTCTTCGAATTAATTTGTGTTCAATTTACTTCATTGCCCACGAATAGAGCTTTCAATTGCGAAGGGCAAAGTTTTTCCAAGTGGAAAATGTTAAAAACTCAATAATTTTCGTTTTATTTTGCAAGATGAATAAGAAATGGCAAATTTTACGGTGAGATGACATATGCAATTAAAAGTTTAATTCAAAGGAAATGATATTGTGCATTTTTTATTAATTTGTAAAATGCAAAGGACTAATTAATGTATATAATTAAATGATGATAAGGATTCATGATTATTGTAGCTTTCCGAAATTTAATATAATGAATTACTCATTAAAGTTGTAGGTGAAACTTTGTAAAATTTCTAGCAACATTTCATTGAAATTTCTAGAAGAGATTCAAAGAAATTGAAAAAAATAACATTACATCTAAATGAATTAAAAGAAGTTTACGCAAACTTATTAATGTTTCTAGTAAAAACTTGGTAAGGTTTCTAGAAGAAACTTAATATGTTCAAACAGAAACTTGTATTAGAAATTCTAACAGAATTATTATAAAATATCTAGACACTGTATTATTTCGTATTCAACAAAAAAGTATAGTAAGGAAATTGACAACATTCTTGTTAAATGAGTCATTCATTTTATCACGCAAATTCGTAAATATTTTGATCAAAAATATAATATAGGGGAAAGACGGGCTAACTGACACACTAATATGGTAGTATTTAAATTACTGCTAACTTAAAAAAAAATACTTTTTATATTTCAACAAAACTCAATGAACGCAATACTATACATATCTTAAAACTTTAATTAGTTGACTATAAAATTTATATTAGACATAAAATCTCGTACAAAGATATAATTTTGTAATAAAAAACAGCTTTTCACTCATTTTTTGAAGGTTTATAGATTTAAAAAAAAAACAAATTTTATCACCTTGAATATTATAATAGGTAATACATGGTACATCCTTTTTATATATAAATGTGTATGATTCCTTTGACTTTGAATAAATGACAAAGGTATTTTCCGTATTTTCCATTTTCACCTTCTCTCTATGCAAAGCACATAATGTCTGACTCTCTCAAATTGCACACTCGCATAGAATTGTGATGTGCAAGTGACAAATCGATGGACAAACATCAATTTATTGTTGAATCACCTCCCACCCCTCAAATCTATTAATATATCGCGAAAGACTCGTCACAGGCACAAAGATCACATGCTTCGTGAATCGCTTATCTCTGTGCTCCACTGCACGCTTCTATTCTCTCTCTAAAGGCGTTTCGTGAAGCTATTTAGTGTCGCATTGAGGGAATTGTGCGGTGCTTGTTTAGCGCCGAGAAGCAAAAGAAGAGAAGAAAAAAAATGAGGAGCGATTCACATATTTTGTCCCTCCCACTCGTGAGGGAATCGATTGTGAAACGCTTGCGTACAGAATTAAATTAAAGTTGTTCCTCTACGCATTTGGGGATCCACTAGACTGGGATGCTTGGGGGGGGGGAAGGGATGGGAGAGGCGGGAAAGCTAGAGAGCTTTACCGCGAAGACGCTCCACCACGTGGCTGTGAATGGCGGCAAATTTTCGCGCCATTCAATTGAGTTCGCGCGCTAATGGAAATTTATTGCAACAATCAATTAAAATCTTTAGACAGAATGTTCAATGATGCGACTGAAGATTCTCATACAGTGATAAATGTCGCCAATCGAGCTACTCGTGACATCGCAATAAATCATCATACAATTGAAGATTTAACGTTGGCGTTCTTATATGATTTTTTTTGCAATTTGCAACAAGATGCAAAATTGCCTGAGGAGTCAGATTGCGCAATTATTGCCATTCAAATGTATACAGGAAGTGAATGAAAACGGGATGTTGACGACGGAAGAGGCACAATAAAGTCTACATTATTCCCATTGGATTGGGATGAGGCGTCGGCGGGAGAGGGTGGGAAAGGGAATTTTGTGGACTATTTCGCATGAGTCGTGAATGGAGAGGACTTCAAGGACGAAACAGACATTAGACTCTCAAACTTTTCCATGGGAAAATGGTACAGAGAATGGATAATATCAAGGGTGGATGAAGAGCATCAGTACGCATGTCGTGGGAAATTTCGGGGGCTCGACCATCAAATTTTCCTATATGTGTGCGAGGCAAAAAAGGAACCGGCAATTCCCCTTAAAGTCGAGGGGATGGATAAAATCAATAAGAATGCAAGAGAGAGAGCCATGCTTGAGATTCCTGGAAGCCAGATGGGAATCCTAAAGGAATATAATACCTAGAAATTTTTCTTAATCTATACCTTTATCCAGCAAGAATCAATCAGGAAGACCTGGGAAAATTGGGTGGGAAAAGTCCACCCACTTGCCGGGAGGGATAGCTTCGGAAAGCCACCACAGAGCGCAGGCAGAGCTTCCAATATTACATCATTCGCACATTTTCCCTGTTTCCATCATTTAGCACCTCAATTAATTGAATTTTCCCCTATCACTGGGCCAGAGGACAACACAGAGACCTCCCACATATCACAAATAGTCACTTTTCACACTTACCATTCGCTCTGGCGATGTGGTTTGTATTGTAGGCATGCTGATGCATGCTGATATTTTCATGTCACTTCGAGAACTGAGCCACAACGAGAGCTTTCCTCGATTTTTGTTCTATAACGCTCCCTCTCTCTGGCCCACAAAAGCGTCTCTCTCTCTCTCGATGTTCTCTCACGAGAGAGAGAGAGAGAGTGTGTGGGAAAACATATTTAAACATTTTCCATGTCTTCAGCAATTGAGATTCTTAGCGCTCACGCTGGGGGAGTTACATGTGAGAAAATGAAAATGAACTGTCGGGTAGAACACGATGGAAGAACATTCCAACCCCTCCCACCCCCCTGGAGAGCTTTTCCACTAGAGTGGTGAAAGCTCAAGTTCTAGATCAATGAGGAATTAAAGCAGAAAATTCTTTAAATGTTTGGATTCTATTGTGTTCCGTTTCAAGGGGCTTTGTATGAGATTTTAGTCTTGAGAGTCAAGTATACTTTCCTTTTTGTTGAGAGCAAGATTAATGCAACAACCACAATGTCCACATGAGATTATTAAAGTTACCAAGTATTATAGCAATTACCGGAGTTTCTTTGCAAAAGTACTTAAGGTGAAGGAAAAAGAAAATAATGCCACGAGCGTCACTATTGCGGTTCAAGGTAATAACTTAAAAAAAAATCATAGAGAAAATTTTATGTTTCTCGCGGTTAAGTGTTTAGCAATAAGAAAATCCAGAAAAGTCTAGAAAATATCTTAACTTAGAGCAATGAACTTGTTTTGTTGAAACAACAACGTTAACTGACAAAAAACGTTGGTTGAAAAACAATTTTTTTAAATAAAATTTTGATTAAATAAAAAATATACCCATCAAAACCGTAAAAACTTAAAAATTTGCTAATTAGCGCATTTTTAAAAGAATGTTAAAATTTATACAAAAATTGAGGAATGTTCACGAATCAGTTTCAAGCCATAATGCTTAAATTAAACGAATTAGGCCATCTGACATACTTATATCCATAGATTTTTAAAGGTTATTTGGGTTATTTGTTCTTCCATAACATTTTAAAATTTCAAAGAAATCAGTAGGTAAAGCGTTTCTCGAGATGTCCGGATTAGAAGTTTGCTTATTTGATATTGATTTTAAACTTCAGTTTTCAAAAAAAAAACACTTAAAAAATCAAGAAAATATTTGATTTTATAAAATCAATCGATAACATAAGAAGTTTTAAAAGAAACTGAAATCCATTTGTAAAATGGAAATTTTCTAAATTTTAAAATCTGAAAATTAGAATATTCCTTCAAATTGAAAAATAATTAAAACCAAAGCTCAGATATTTCGGCGTTTTTTGATGACTTGTAGGAAATTATCTAAGCTTCCAATCAAACCCTGATTTTATATTTTCGTATAACAATTGACACGCTGAAAGTTTAATTAACTCTCTAAAAAAAAAACACGAGAAATGGAATATTGCCTCCCTTATATCGATTTTCATAAATATTTACTAATTCATGCACAGTGAGAGGGTGAGTTTTTAAACTCGAGCTAAATGAAGGACAAATCAATGCGATACGATTTCATATTGCACGTCATAAACCTTCAGATTAATTAAAATCCAACATTTCAGAGCAACTTTCGCACGACAAATTTGATTTTAATTAATTTTTTCTGTCATGTCTAAAAGGGCAGAATAAAACCATTCAGCAATATTGTGAGAAATGGAAGTGGAACTCTCCGGCTCATCATTATCGAGTGGAATTTATTGAAAAACCATCGAAAAAACTTTCAAACAATAAATTGAGTCCAACGTGGAAGGGGATGAGATTAAAGGTTGACATTTTGTTAGAGTCCAAAATCATTTTATTTTCACTTTCATCTTTTGAAGTAAAAAAATTGTTCCTTTTAGAAATTAATTTTTCTTCTTGTTGGAAATAACAAATTACAACATGAGTGAATCTCTTTTGTTAACTTTTCATTATGAAAAACAATCCTTATGAAGTAAGTACAGGGTGTCATTGTAACAAATATTCACTATTTTTACGAATTATGATCACTATTTAGTATAAAATAAGAGATTTTTATTTTTTTTCTTCATTCGCTCGCAAAGCTCCAAATCACCCCCCGAAGAACCTTAAGTGTTTTAGTGAATTTTCTTTTGGAGTTTTTTTTTGTGGTTTCTCTTTTGCCATTCATCTATTTTATAGTAACTATATTTTCGACAGTCGACCTATTTTTATTAAATCCTGAAATATCACAATTTTGGTATAGATTCATTTTATAATAAAGATCCGCATTTTGCCATCTCCTTCCGCCATGAGCTTGAGATATATTTTTATTTCCTTTTTTCATTTCAATTGTTTGTACACCGTTTCTTCTCAATAGAAAACTATAAGTATGTTTTTATTTATGTTCTTGCATCGGTAAAAAAATGATAAATCAAAAAATAAAAAGAGTACCTAAATGTAACTTTGGCAATTAATGTCTATTTGATTGATGAATCTCTGTTTGATTTTTTTTCTTACCAAGAGGGAAATAACTGATCAATCTAGGCCAGAGTGAATTAGGAGAATATCGAGAATATCGAAGAATTCATGGGAATACAAGAGAGTATCACGAATAGGTACAAGAAATATTTATGATGAAGCGTTGTATTTCACTTTTCTGAGACTCGGGTTCGATTCTGGTTTTGAATATTCGTAAAAACTATCTATGAATCATTTCAAAAATTCTTTTTTATTTCCAAAACAGAAGAAATCAATAACATTGCGAACATCGAATCTAGACCATGGAATTTTCATATCAGTTATTTCCCCTTGAATTTTTTTATTAATAATTTATTAATCTATTTTGTGGTTTTTCATTCTAATTTCATTTCTACTTCATCTACTGAAATAATTTAAAAGGAAAACGAATCAACAAATTAAATTACACACACACAGATTGCAGCGTGACAAAAAATTAATATTTGCTTCATTAAAACAGATGAGAATGTCACACTGTAATTTTTTGCTAATTTCAAATATTCTCTTATTGTTTTTTCTTTCCTCGTATCTAAGGCCTAATTATATTTTCTTGTGATTTCATTGATACTTCCTAGGTTTTCTCTTTTTTTTTTACTTCAATCTCTCATCTACAATTTATAAAAATAAAACAAGTATGTTTAAAATTCACTTTTATTACCACATTTTATGATAAATCACTATTTTTTGCTTTATCAGTTCTAGCATGAAAAGAGTTTATCTTTTTTTATTTTCTCAAAAGCACCTTTACGATTAGGTGACACCCTGTGAATTACTTTTATAATTTATATTTCTTTTCAATATTTCAGACTGAATTCTACCTGACTATTTTTTTTTCCTTCTCAACGTTTCACTTTTCCTCTGATACTAAAAATATAACGCATTTTTCTTGCTTTCACCGTTTTCTCTCTTCAATTTGGTGTAATGAAGAACACAAAATTTTTTTTTATACTTCTTATATGCATAGTTGAAGTTAATAAAAGCATATGTAATAATACTATCCAAAAATATTTATTCATATTTACGTAATTCACCTGCTAAAATATAATAATTCATAAATCTTGGAAGTAAAACTTTCTCCGATAAATGTATATTTCATGAGATTTTTACCAACTTCTTCGACAAAGGCTGCCAATTTCGTAACTTCTTCCTTCGTGAAGGAATTCATTAATGAAAAATTCCATACATTTTTTCTTTTAAATATCTTTCACACCAAAAATCTTGCTTTCTTGATTTTTTTTTACATCTATTTCAGGAATTCTTTGGGGCGTTATTTCTTTTTCAACTAAACTCAGTATTTGCAGCCCCGACAATGTTTTTTCTCTTCGGAAAAAGTTCAAAAAATAAAAGAAATAAGCCATAAATCGCGCAATTTGTGTGAAATACAATATCCACCTTGCAGAAACTCTCTCTACATAAATTGATTCTTCATAAAAGCTTCAATCACCTTCGGGGAGTGTCTGTCGAAGCCAGCAATTTCCAAGATTCCCGTTGTTTCGGTGAAATCATGGAATCTCAAGTCACCCTTGCGACGACGCATGTTCACGGCAACGAATCGCGGAGCCGCGCTAATCAACCGCAAGAGGAAAAGGAGTGATAAATATAGCCTCGGAAAAAAAATCTTTGCTGTTTTCCCAAGAAATTCTTCTAAAGTGAAAGTTATAATAACAGCATTATCACACGTAAACTTCATTAATGAGTTAGTAAAGATTAATTAATCTTCTATCTCAGTGTAAAATGCTTTCAAAATGTTACGTGTGATAACGCCGTATGAAAATGGTTCCCCAAAAATTAGAAAATCTCCATTTTTTTCCTAATTTCAAAATAATTTAACAAACTAATCAATCGTAAAACCAATAAATAAGTTACTAACTTTCACTTTCTTACAATTTCTTAGAAAACCAAAAGCTCCCTTATTTTTTCCGCAACTGTAAATTTTTTTGGTACTTACTTCGGATGCTTCTTCTGAATCTTCGACTTGTATCGCAAGAAGTGAAAAATCGACGATTTCCCACCTCGACCGGCCCTCAGCAGGGAGTCAATGAAAACGATGACGGTGTTGTACAGTTTTCCCTCAGTTCCCGCGATATCGAATGGAGTCCCAAGATCTTGCCAAGTCTTGTCCATCTTAAATGAGAGAAATTCTTCGGATTTAGCAAAAGTTCTTAAAAGGACTTTTCCTCCTTCATCAGAAAACTTACACACATATCCTTGCAAATCTTAAACGCATCATCGTAGGACATCTGCTTGGTCAGCGGAACAGGCTTAAGAGTTCCCCTGACATCCGTGAATGTCATTACGGTCACATTGCGTCCTGCATGGAGCAGGGAGAGAGCCATCAGGAGAGAAACTTCCAGGCACGTGAGCTGCTTCAAGCCAAAAACTGGTCCTAAAAAACAAACACCCAATAAACTCTTTGCTCTATCGTTTTCTCTCGCTAAAAAAAACTTACTGTCCGTGAGTTTCTTCCTCAAATTAATCACCACGCAGATAGTCTGCTCAATGGGCTCCAAGTACTTGAATGAGTGATTAACAGCACCCATAATCTTACGCGTGAAGTACTGATTGAGCTCCATTTCTTTCACACCCAACTTCTGGCGGTAGTGAGTTTCCTGGCGAAAATGTAACATGATCGCAAATGAGAAATGACAAAAAAATAAAGAAATAAGAAAAATGCTGACAATGGAAGAGGAAGAAGAGAAAGACAAAGAAGTTCAAGTGATGGAATTTGGGAACAAAGGATAACAATAAAACCGATCGCGAAGCTACCAAAAGCAGATGGAAATTTATAAGTTACACTGGGAAGCAAAAAGTGTCAACTAATCTATGGTAATTTAACAAAACATTTGTTAATTTTAAACTTAGTTGGAACTAAACTTTTGTTGACTTATCAAATTTTCTTGGAAATTTCGTTGATGAGAATAAACTTTGTGAAATCAACTAAAATTTAATTGATTCAACTAATATCAAATTTGTCAATTTAACCAGTTTTGATCCAAGCATGTATTTAATAATCTTTTATCATAACAAAAACTTGTTCGTTTATCAATAAGTCAGCCAGCTTAACTAATCTTTAGTTAGTTCAACAGCACGAATTTCAATTTAAAAAAATATTTAAATGAGAACCGATTAATTCTACAAAATATTTGTTGAATTAACAAATTTTTGATGAAATCATTTATCAAGATCCTTTAAAAATATATTTGAATTTAACAAAACTTTTGATAGAAGAATCACTGGTTGAAAATTTGGTATGAAAACAACTACCAGATTGATAATTCAATTAAACTTTTATTAAATTGACAAAGTTTTTTAGAATTTAAAAAATCCAAGAAGAATTTTAAAAACTGTAAGGGCTGAGGTCCTTTTAAAACTAATAAAAGCTTTAAAAACAACTTTAAATACTTTTCAACAAAGAACTTGGTAAAATAAGCCTCAATAAATCCATAAAGAATTTCACTTTCGCCACCAACTGTGCAATGCAATTATTTGATTAGAATTGGAGAAGCAATAAAGTCTCTCACCTTGTTGTGTTCGGCGTAGCGACGCTTGGAGCGATAGAGCTGGAGGAAAGCATAAACGGAAATTGGATGCATTTTGCTCTTCCGCTGTGTTTCCACATTGCTCAGGGCGTTGCTGTATTTCTTCGCCAGTGACTCGGAGGGTCTGAGCATTTTCATGGCCGACAGCCTCGGAATGGCCCCGAGGAGTTCTTCAAACGTCATCGAGGGGAGAATCTCCTCCCAAACCTCCCGGAACGGCCACAAATGCGTCGGCATGTAGGCAAATGGGAATTTATATTTCTTAATCATCTCGACCGCTTTGGCTGGATCCTTGAGATTCTTGAACTCAATGATCAGCAGCAATCGCTGATAGGCTCCCATGTCGGCCAGATCGCTCTGATTCTGGGCATTCTGCAGGGTGTGAGGTCCACTCTGGAATGTGGACTTGACAATGGCCACTTTCTGGGGATCCTCAATCTTGGGATGAGCAATGTGGACCAGGTCCTTGTGCGACCACTTGTGGATGACGCTGCGTCGCGCAATCATATCGCAGAGCTGTTCAGGAGTCTTGAGATTGTACCACTTGGCGACGGCATTCCTCAGCCCTCGGCCATAACCCGTGCGATTGAGTGAGTAGAATTTGTTGTAATACGCAAAAAGCAGCAAATCCTCCTGCGTGACCAGCAGATCCGGAAGCATCTGATGCAGGGCGCTTCGCAGCTCCTGATTGTCCACCAAGTGGAGGCAGTAAACGATGCAAATAAGGGTCTCATTGGTGCGTCGCAAGTATGGACAATCAAGCGCCTTCTTGATGGTCAGTGGGATTAGGCGATGGCCATCGCTGGTGGCCAGGAGCTTCAGACACTCCAGTTGCTCTGGAATGCGACACAATTCTCTCACCGTGGGCTTCTTCTCCGACGCCACGTACACCTGGCCAGTGCTTCCCATGTGAAGGAAGCGCAGCAATTGTATAGCATTCATTGTTAAGGATCTGGAAAAAAGCCCATGAGGAAAAATCCCCGAGAAAAAAGGAGAAAAAAAAAACTTTTCAATTCTAGGTGAGGTTAGGTTGAAATAAACAATTTTATGTGACGCGATTTTTACTCTTATTTTCTGGTTTTACGAGCAACTTTTAATTCTATTGAGTTCATTAATTATTGAAATAGTTGTTTCAGTACTGAAAATGGCGAGGATATTACGTTTTAGGGGAGAAATTGTGATATTTACATGAGAGAAATTCCTCTAGTTGTCACGACACTCTCACCACTTTGCAGGGATGAGGAAATTATCGTCCGCGGGCGCTTGCAAATTTTCGCGGAGGCTTAAAAGAGTCGTGCGCCGAGCAAAATATAAAAGGCGTGCGGCGGGTATATTAAACAAATGAACAAGGATTTTTAAGCAGAGAGATTAGATTAGATTTATATTTATGAGCTTGAAAAACACGAATTACAATACAAATCTCATATACCGTGCAACTGGGACCCAATCGTCAACGTCAACTCTGTGCGATTTTTAAAATATTCAAACGGTTTTTAGATCGGAATGATCGGAATTGGAATAATGTGTACAACGAATAATGTCGACAGCTTTTATTTTATTGATAAGGGTTGTGCTGGTATGTTTTCTTGTCATTTTAATACATAAATGTTGATCAAAATTAACTTTTTCACAAAATAATTGACGAATAATTGCCGTTGCATTCAAACAACTAATTTTTGAATGCAACGCATGAAACGTCACACGGATTATGAGGGCACGGTTTATGAGATTCCTACTGTACATAAAAATGTATGAGAAATGCGGATTACCTAAAAATGTGTATGAGAAACACGGATTATTGAAAAAATGTATAAGAAATTCGGATTAGGTATAACAAAATGTATAAGAAACGCGGATTACAAAAATAAATAATGTATTAAAAACAGGGAATTAACAAGCCTGTCTAGCCGTAGTCGAATTCCCTTTTCTCTATTCAGCAAATTAAACCGACCAAGTAATAAAGGGATCCAAAGACATCAAGAAAGATACAAAATCAATAATCACATTACATTTTATTATATATGCATGTACATACAGAATATACGCCTTAATATCTATACAAGTCGCAAAATTTTTCATTTTTTATCTCCATCTCTCTACTAAAATGTAATCGGACACTCTTCAAAGTTGCTATTCACAATATTTTCTCCAGTGTATAAATAGTTTTTTTTTTCTTCTTCATTATTATTTTGCTACTTCCTACAATTCAGTCATTCAATTTATTAATGTATTCTTCACACTATCAATTCCCACCTGCACTACAGCGAATACATAATTCTTTATTTTTAAATATTTTTTTTGTTTTGTTTAAGAGAAAAGAAACTCAATGCCATTAACTTGCCTTAAACAGATACACGGTTCAGGGAAGGCATATGCTTGATGATCCATGATATTCACGTACAAAACTAACACGATGACTCTGCGATGAATTTCTATTAATGATTTAGTTATTGGGACACCTGAGAATATTTCTTCTTCTTTCTATTGTGAGCACATCAAATATCCAAGGGGAGGGAGGAGCTTGTTTGAAAAGGGGGAGGAGTATAGGAATAGGGGGATGTCATGGTGGATGATAAACACACAAACCACATGCATATTGTCCAAGCACATCTCTCTCTCTCTTCTGACAACAATTCAGAAACCATAAGATGATCTCAGGATCATCACTTGCAGCCCCACTCATTGGTCAATGTGTCGATAGAATCGTCTCTGGGGCTCTGGTGTGTAGTGGATGCGAGTACGGAAATGTTGGGGTGATCCGGGAACACTCTCGGAGCCACGCCTTGGCGGTGGAACAGGTGGTGATGAAGACAAGTACCTAAGAAGCCCACAAATCATCAGTTACCTTCTCTTCCCAACAGTAAACCTTAAATTTGGGACTAAAAGCACTTTAAGTCCTCAATTTTTGGCTCTATTGGATCTCCTGAGTAAACTCCGCCCATAAGAAAATTGTAGCCACGCCCTGAAATTAGACCCGGCCTATAAAACCCCCAATTTAAAACGCCCACTTGGAACAGCCAAAATATCATGACAGAAATAAAATCGTTTGAATGTATCAAATTTGGGTAAAGGGAGAAATTCTCGATAGTCCCGCCCATTTCGATGCTCCGCCTTCTTATCTGTAAAGATTCGTTAAATCCTCAGGGGAGACACGCCCATTTCAACAATTAGTGAATACTATTCATAAATATTTTCCAACCAATTCCAATATTTGAAAAAATATCGGTTATTTTTAACAGACGGAGTCTCTTAAAAATAACCGAATAACGGAGTCTCTTAAAAATAACCGATTGGGCGTGACCGTGACATATATTTGTAGGCGTGGCTTATTCACCAAGTCGCAAATTGAGGACCTAAAATGCCTTTCATCCCATTTTTTCACCCCACCTCCTGGGCATTATTGGTGATCCAGGCGGAAGTTGTCCCATCTCATACAGATTCCGCCGCAGCAACAGCGGTGACTGGCCGCGATTGTATCGCGGCGGCGGATCTGGACTCCTATGGCGTCTATCCACGCCAATCAGCACATGCGGACTGGGCGGCTGAACGGGCGCCCGCTCCTGCATCAGGAAGGGATTGGTGGATGTGTGCGTGGGAGTGTTGTGCACTGTGGATGGGCTTGAGCTCACCCGTCCACGATCTTTCTCCCCCCGTTCACCCGATGCCAAGTGGAGTTTCATGTAGGAGGCAAAGCGACGCTTCACCACACCTGCAATCGAATTGAACCACCCTGAACGCATTGAGGATGGATCGCGGAAAGAAATATGCCTACGGTTAGATATAGATGCAAGCAAAATGAAGCCTTCTGTGTGTGGGGGTGGTGAAAATGATCTTATCATTCCTGCTTTTCTTTTTTACATGAACAAGTTTTTGTACAATTTTATACAGACGAATTGGTTTTTTGGTCTATTTCAAGGAATTCATTACAAATACTCCTCTAATTACTAAAAAAAAAATTAATTGGCAATTCAAGGATTCACTGAAATAGTTTAGTGAGTCTGTCGTTGCATTTTGCATATAAACAAAATGGTGGACATTTTTTAGGAGCAAGTGAATTTTTTAAAAGGGTTTCAATCATTTTGATATATTCTTTGGTTTGACTGATCTGACTGATGTCAGTTCAATTGAGCTAATATTTACAAAAGATTGCATCAAAAATTACTCATCCAATCCAAGTACGAAATTTCTTTTTCCGAAAAATTCGCCATTTTGTTTAGTCAGAAAACGCAACAGGGGCGCCTCTTGTGGTTATTCAACGAATTAACCTTCTTTTCAACTGTTTTACGTTTCGTGAGTGAATTTGGAGTCTCAAAATTTCCCTTCCTGTTTTATAAGATCAATGAATCCTGGAATTGCCTTCTTTAATATCTTTCCAATTTTCATCTCGTATCTCTATCACAATGAGGAATGGATTGCAAAGAAAAATTCATAACAAGCTGCTGCTTTTGTACAATTTGACAAAGTAAAAAATTGTAATATAAATACAAAAACAAAAAAATGAAAAAATCATTCTTTCAAAGCTCTGCAGCATTTTAAATAAAAAATTATAATATTTTATATAAAAAAAATAACAAGAAATTATCGCTCACCCGAGTCATCCTTAATACCATCACCTGTCGCCGTTCCATTAATCAGGCCGGAAGGTGAATTGCGCCCCCTCGGACTGCTATAGACATTGTGATCCATCCGGTAGTCGACCGTTGGATCGGTTCTCTGTTCACCTGCCGGATAGAAGCCGGACGTTGTGGGCTGAACTGAATTCTTCTTGCCATTGCTACAACTACTAAAGAGGTACTGATGCTTTGGACTATTAGCATGTGCATCACCGTGGCGATTGTATTGATGATACTGATGCTCATGGAAGGGATTCATGACACCGACATTTGGTACATGTGATCTCTGTGTTTGGTATTTAAGTATATCACTGTGAAAGGGATTTGTGTTCTCCTGATGATGCACCTTCTCCTCCTCCTCCAGCTGCCTTTCGCGCAACTGGCTCTGCTGATGGTAGAAGCGTTGAAGCACTAATTCAAAAGCAATGGTTTTGTTAGTGGCGCTTCCTAAAGCCAAAACACGAGTTAATCAAAAAGAGGGGGCGCTACTCACCAATTGGACTAGTGTTTCCCGGCAGACGCATCTGTGCATCCGACTGCATTATTGACTTACGCAATGGCAACGGTGAATCCGCATAGAAGTTGCAGAAGCCATTTTCATCGGAATCTGGTGGTCTTGTCTGATTCCTCATGGCCTCCAATTGATGCTGTCTCGCTTGATTTGTGAGCTTCTTCTGGGCGAACGGAGATGTCGTCATGTTCCGGATGAAGCTGTGACCTGAAAAATCCCAACAAAAAATTTGAAAATAATAACCTACCCAAAATTTTTACTTTATAAGCTTTAAAAAATTCTTTACTGGGAATTGAACTCGCACCCCTATAAACTCGTTGAATTGTTGAGATATGAAAGAGTCACGGGTTCAAATCCCGATAAAGTATTTTTTTCAGCCGAAATAGTAAAATGCATTTTTTTCCTCACCTAAATTACTCAACATTGACTCCCTCCGTGGACTACCATAATCTCCGATCTCCTTGCGACGCTGCATAAACGGTGACTTTCTGTACATTTTGTTCATTTCACTCACAACATCGTGATTATCCCTTGAGTTTCTCGCTCCGCCGAACTCTCCTCCCTCATCCACAGGGAACTCACATGAAGTCTCACCGCCGCTTCTGTACAAAACATCCCCCCTTCCGCCTCCTCCATAGAACTCCTCCTCGTGGAACTTCTTGTGCTCATCCACATCCTTTTCCGCACTCGAGCATTCAGCTGTCTCATTGGCCATCGCCGAAGCGCTCGGCGAGACATTTGATGATGTGTTTAAGGGTGAAATTGGCGACATTTGATGGCGATGACTACTACTGTTACTGCATTCTTGATAATTTGGTATACTTGATGGTGCTACTATTGTCCTATGAGCTTCAGATTGCAAGTGTGAAGGCGATAGTCTGGAAAAAAGAGTCGACAGAGTTTCTCCAGTGAGTCCAAAGATAAGAAAATAGAATAAAGCTTTCAACATTCCGGTGCGAGGAAAGAAATGCAAAGAGAGATTTAATAGACTTTTTATGTTGTTGTTGTTGTTTAAAAAGAGATCAAAAACTCACTGAAAAACTTCATTGACAAAAAAATATGGACAAGAGAGCAGAGAAAAGAAAAACCAAGAGGCGAAACAGTAAAAAAGGAGAGAGAGAGACTAATAAAACTTACAAAGTTACATTAAACGACGGAAGATCACAAGAAATTAGAATAAAGCTCACGTTAATAGAGGTTATTTTGAGTAAGAGTGTAAAAATCTGTGAGAAGCCATTTTTATATCTTTGTTTTTATAATATTAAAAAGAGAAAAATTCTATATTTTAATACTTACTTAAAAAATAAATAGATTATAATTGTTACCTACAAAAAATAAAAACAACTATTATAAGAACAAGAGGATCAAACGGATTAAATAAAAAAGAACAACACATGCTCAAAGTTGATGATTAAAATTTATCAAGGAAGCTATTCGAGGTTCTTAAAAAACTGAATAACTGATTAGGAAAAAGATTGGAGACATTCAATTGAATGTATTCCAATTGGAGAGTTTCTAAAACCCTTTCACGATTAATATCTTTCTCTATTCTAAGTTTTTCTGAGTAAGTCCAAAGTCTTTAAACTTTTTAAGGTAAAAGAATTAAAAAAGTTAAATGCCTGTCAAATTGACGGTTTCTTTGGAGATTTGGAGACTTTCCAGACGAAACCAATCAACTGATTAAGTTGAATATCTCCAACCAAATTATCAGTTACTCATTGAACTCTTGAATAGCTCCCAAAATCATCAACTTTTCATTCACAGCTAAATCGCTTCTTACACACGATTAAGTATGATTATTGTGGTTAAATATATTTATTTTTACTTATAAAAATTAAAATGTCAGGATGAGGAAAATGATAAATCCATGCAATGATGCAAAATCTCTCTCATTCACATTCAAAATTTTAATAATAGAGAAAACAAAAAATGTCTTCATAAAGCTTGACAAACTACTACCGGTAAATTTACCTGCGATGTGACTTAAGTCCAGCCTTTTCCATAACCGAAGAAAACCACGACGGTACGTCCACGTAGTGATCTTCGTAGTATTTTAGAAACGGTTGTCGCAGAAGTTCAGGATATTTTGGGCGACGGTGTGAATTCTTCGTTAAACTGTTACCAAATCGGAAGAATTTTATCTTTAATTTATCGCTAAGACTTTTCGCAAGTAAATTTTTGTATTTGGGCACTTTGGGCATTAAGAAATTAAATTTTTATCGGGGATTACTCTGCAAACTATTCTTTACTGATCAATAAATTAACAAATCAATTTTAAGAAAATAATTATACTTTTGTAACAGAGACTCACCATTTATTGACGAAGTCCTGAAACTGTACACTGAAACCTTGATCAGTTGGCAGTGATGGAGGATCTGACTCCAGTACTTTGGTCAAAACTTCGAAGTCGGTTTTACAGCCTTTGTATGGGAATGAGCCAGTCGCCAGTTCGACTAATGTTATGCCCAAAGACCATACATCGGCTCTAATATCGTATTCTGGTTTCTTCGGATCGATGCGTTCGGGCTGAAATGTCAAGATTTCAAAGATTTTAATCCCTTGCTAATTATCATTAATTGGTAATTAAGCTTACCGCCATGTATGCGGCGCATCCAGCTGATCGTGTTTTGGCCTTTGAATCGACTAGTCTTCCACTAATTCCAAAATCACATAATTTGATAACTCCCTTCTCATCAATCAGAATATTCGATGGCTTCACATCTCTGTGGATAACGCCGTGTTTATCTTTCAAGTAAGCTAGCGCTTTCACGGTCTGCGCCCCAATAGAGGAAGTAAAGGAAAATCATTTTAGTTTTTCTCCCTCATAAAAGATAATCCCAGATACTCACAGCCACTGTCACCTTCCCGAGAATCTCTTCAGGCACCGGAAGATTTGATTTCTTCTGCAACTTATCGAAGCACGTCGCCATCAACTCCATACAGATCCAGACGTCTGTCTGAGTGATGAAGCATCCCAGGCATCGCACAATAAATGGGCAATCATGGGATTTGAGCACAACATCTAAATCCATGATTATCCTCTTATTCTCCTCTTCATTTCCCGTCCGTCGCATTTGCTGCAAAATTCCTCACCATTAATCTCTGGCAATTGGCGAGAATATTTCCTTTCTCATAAATACCTTAACTGCTATTACTGTGTCACTCTCCACATGTCTCATCTTCACGACCTGCCCACTCGTTCCATTGCCCAGTTCACCCATATCCTCCAGATCCTTGATGTCTGTCTGGTACTCCTTGCCATCAATCCCGAGAATGCCGCTGCGCTTCATAATAGTCCTCAGTTTCTCCTCAGTCTCTGGCTCAATGCGAGACTGGAGGCTGGGGAAGCCACGCACCGGCAGCACCAAACCCCCCGGTTTCCGGCGCACTTCACCCACTGCAACAGCACAAACACCCATTGCAGAAAACCTCGTGAAAACATTTCCCCGAAAATCTCTTTCCGGATGTCACTTGTCCACCTGTCAAACTTCCCCCCTCGGTTTTCCTCAATTTCCCACGTTCGCACCGCCCCCGCCGCATCACAAGAGGCTAGAAATCCCCCAATAAGATGCGGTGGGTGGACTTTGAGGCCCCAAATGGGGGCGCGTGGCGCGAAAATAGGGAATTTTTGGGATGGGCTGATGAGATTGACAGGGGGAAATTTTCAGCCAAATACTCACGATTGTCCGGGCGTCGTCCGCTGCCGGGGCGCGATTTGTCGAAGGGCTGCTTATCGATACTCTCACTGGACTCATTTTTCTTGTTCCCAATCAAACGATCTTCCAATAATTGTAACTTATTTTCTATATCATTCGACATTTCTTTTCTGAACAACAAAAACGGGGGAGTGTTATACAACTGTGCTATGCCACCAGCGCCACTGTGGCGGTTCTGCGTACGTGGTACTATGGGTTTGTTACCCGTGGGAAATATGCAGAGGGCACTCTATGTTATGGGAAATTTTCTCATGTTTTTGTTTTGGTTTTCCTGACATGCCGCGCGTCTGTGAATTCTGTGCCGTTTTCGTGAGAATTTAGGACACTTTGTGGGGTGATTCATGGCGAAATGGCATCAGTGAAGACCGAAAATGTTGAGAATGTTGAAGATGGTGAGGAAATGTACTTGTATCTCGACTTCAACTCGATCCCCCTTTCGGATGAGTTCAATGAGCCGAACCTCACATTCAAGATTGTGGGCTTAGAAAGTGAAAATCCTGTTGTGCAGATCAACAATAAATTCTTCAAAGGTAAGCGATGGAGGCTGATTTGTTTTTTTCATTGTTTTAGGTGGAATTCCTTGATTTTAACTGAGAGATTTTTTTCAGGGGAATATGAGGATACAATTGGAACTCATTTGTTCTTCGAGGAGGACAAGGAACAGTCCCAACAGGAGTCTTTGTACAACCGGAACCCAAAGACCATGTACAAGTTTGTGAATAAAACCAACAAGGCGCTGCGAATGCGGAGGATCTTCCTGGAAAGTCAAGAGGCGGACAATGCCCCTGAGGAGGGCACCTCAGCTGAGAATTCTTCCAAATACCAAGTCACAAAGACTTATCAGGACACACTGTGTCAGCTTCTGAAGCCCGGCCAGGCCCCACCCAACATCCTGACCGATTGCTTAGACGCCAAGATAAAGTCCAGCCAGGAAGTGGCTGAAGAGTATCAGGATTTTGAGCTTCCGGAGGAACGGAAGCACATCCCTTAGCTGATTTAATCTGCCAGAAAGTAATCTTTTGTGACTCTCAGGAGATGTTGAAAGGACTTACAACATAAATTTGATTAATAATTCAAGTGATTGTGACATGATTGCATTCGCCAGGCGGACCGGACGGAAAAATCAATAAGGCGAGAGAGAGTTCAACGTTCCACATCGTAAATCAGCACCCACCCGGCGCCTCCATCCAACTGAAGTGCGCTCTGGGAAATTGTTGCTAACAAGTTTTCCGTCTCTCCGGCACAGCGCATGACAAACTCGTCCAATATCATTGATACTTTTTTCCTTCATCCACCCAAACACTCACACATCCTGGCTCTCTGAGAGGATCTGTCGTGTGTGTGAGGAGGATACATTCGCTGGAGAAAACATCTTGGGTGGAAGTATAGAAGGAAAAAACTTGCCGTCGGTGGGAAAAGCTCGTGTGGTGGAAAATGTGGCATCGCGAACAATTTTCCATCTAGTGATTCTCCCAAACAGCTCCAGAGCACTGGCTTTGGGAACAAAGAGGGAGCACATGTGGGTCTAAAGAACTTTTTTTTTAGTGAACTCCCAAAGTTCTTCCCTTTTCGCGTGAGCCAGGAAAAAGAGCTCTGTAGAGCAGAAAAAGTGATTCAGTGATGAAAATTTCGATGTTTATCCGAATAAATTAAAATAGTTAATTATATTGTAGTAATTTTATAATCGAGTTGCTAATCAAATTATGTTAATGCGCGTTACGTTAATTAGCAAATAAGTAATTTAATCAGAAGTGAGTAAAAAGTGTAGTAGATATTTGTGGAGAGATTCCCCAAATAGACAAAAATGTCCTCGCGGTGAAATTTGCAGAAAATCTTGGGAGGAAAATCGATACAAATGTTTCCGATTCACCCAACAAAGTGAACTGAAAATCTGCCAATTGTTTCCCCAACGAAAAAAGGGCTTTTTTCGGGTGACAATCTTTTAATACGTGGTTGTGAACTTCCTGTGAGAGCCAAAAATAGAAGAAAAATGGAGAGAATGTGGCGAAAGGTGAATCAGGGATTGTCCGGACGTGCTGGTAAGCAGCATCATCAATCCACTGAGACGGTGAGCTCAGCGGGTTTCGGTGAGACTCAGAATGTTGTGGCCGTAGCCGGTCGGGCGCCACTCACCGAGGCGATTCCCGCACTTCCGGCGTCAGACAAGCGCAAGAGGCGTCGCCGGAAGAGTCGCCCAAGACGTGGAGGGTAAGTTAAAAAAAACCCCTTTCAATGTGAGTTGAGCGAGAGTGAAATGGTTCGTGTGTTTGTGAAATTTCCAGGAGATCAGCCGAAAGGAGTGCCGCTCCTGTCACTCAGCCACTTCCGCCACCGCCACCCGGAGCGGACGCCTCCCTGAAGCAGAGGGCTGTTGCCAAGCTCAAAATGTTCAATTTCCACTTGAACTGGGATCTCCATATGACGCAATGCAAACCGTGTGGGTGAGTGAGAATTTTCATGAATTTTCCAGCCCACAGATAATCTCTCTCCTGAGTCCTCAAAATCCTCCCCGTCAAATATTCAATGGACATTAAACTCCCCACCCCCAAACTCACGAGAAAAAAACTCTCCCATGGGATGAGGTTTTGTAATTTCTGCATCATTTTAATTCACGAAAAGTTCAACATTTGGGAGTTTTATGTTATTTTCCTGGGCTTTAATGGGGGTGAAAGAACTGAACATTTTGTCAATTTATGCCAGAGGATTATTTGGCTATTGAATTTTTAATAGCCTTTTAATGCTAGAGCTCGTTATAGGTGAGTGGCGAGATGGTAATCTATCAAAATTCATTGATTAATTCACAGTCTAATTATAGCTTTAAGGACACCAAGTGTCAATGTTTGATGATACAGCAGGGAAAACTGAGTTAACATTATTTGCATTAAATCCTTCTTAAATTGTTGAAATCAAAGGAGGATGTTAGTTAACCCTTGGACGACCATTGGGTCGAATTTCGTCCGTATCGTATTTTAAACTGGTTTAAAATTATTTAAATTAAGATGAAATTGATTAAAAACTTGTTAAAAATTTTAAGACAACTTTTTTTAACAAGTAGGTGTGATTGTTTTGTTAAAACTTGTTAAAAATTGCTTAATTAAAAGAAATATTTTTTTAAACATAATTAAAATTGTTTAAAATTGTTTCCTAAAATCTATAATTTTAAACTGTGCTCAAAAATGTGCACCTAAAATTTTAAAAAATCTCCTAATTTTTTTTTCTATTCTGTTTCTTCTGACCCTAAAATTGCTTGAATTATAAAATATCTCTTTAACTTTATGACCTCTTCCAAGAACTTTATGCAAATTCTCAAGAAAATTGTCTATTCTGTAAAAGTAGTTTTTGCAAAAATAGTTTTCACGCGAAACAACTATAAGCAATAAATGAATTTCCCAGGGTTTGGGTGTGTGAATATTATTATATTTTTGTCAATTTGTAAATGGTCAATATTGTCCTCGTGGGGACAAATTCGATATGCTTTCGCAGCAAGAAATGAAAAGTGACTTGCTTGGCGCCAGCTTTTCTCCTCATTCTCTCTCGGAAAGCGCACATTCACAGTGTTTATCGTGAAAAGTACTTTGGGAGGAAGAGACGATTGAGAAGCAGAAGGAAAAGAGTTGGTCTTCCACATGACTCAGATATTTTCCGATTATGTTTTCTCTCTCTCGCTGGAGATGGGGGTGAAATTTTGGGTGGAATGGGAAGAGATAAGAACTCAATATCTCTGAATGTATTTCCATGTATGCTTCGCGGAAAATTCTTCTGTGGGAAAAATCAATTTCTTAATCTTTTCATCTTTTCATGTTGAGGTTTTTTTTTGGCTTCATGTGAGCATTTCATGCGACACAATTAAATGGGAAGGTCGGGAAGGTAATATATTTCAAATGCCTGTGAGTGAAAATTCCTGAAAAAGACGCATAGAATGGATTTCCTGAACGCGTCCGGGTGAGAAAAATGTCTCTCGTATCACGGAAAATCACTTTGATGGCTCGTGAAATATTTGAGGTGAAAATTCAACAAGTTATTTATAACACCTGGTGTTTAGCGCCTTTACTGAGGGAGGAAAATGTTCTATATTCAAATACGCTTTTCCAACAATATTTCCCCAACTCTTATGACCAATGCTTTTCTCGTTTTTTTTTCATCAATGGCGTTAGGAGAAGCAATTCAACAGTTTCACTCCTCATAGACATATTATTATTCAATTTTTCATGGAATTTCCAATGTTGATGGCATGAAAACAAGATGGAAATGCGAGAAGAGAAATGAAGAAAACATTCACAATGACTGTTGTTACTCTGAGTAATGTGCTCTTTCAATTCGATCACGAAAACTTTTGGGAGCACGTATTGAATTGCATGAGAATTTTCTGTTTCTTTTCTATATCTTTAGTTTTCTCTTATATTGTGGATGTTTTCGGGGGGATTTGGTGGAAATAGAGATTTCGATGCATATTGAACGATGAAATTGAAGGAATATTTTATTTGTTATGAATTTTTCAGACCTCGTTCCGCCGGGAATATCTTGACGCGACGTCTGTGTCGCAATAGACGACGTGATGACAACGAACTTTATCGCTCAAATAGTTTCAAATTTGAGAGATTTGACCGGAAGGAGGGTCACGAATTGGGTGGATCTGAGACACTGCCAAAACAGGTGAGTCAGTCCCTTTAAATTCCCATTCATCATTTTATTGACTTGTTGTTGGATACTTGAGGAATTTTCTTTTTGTCATGCCTTTGTCCTGACAAATGTTTCTCTTCTCACGGAAGCGAACAAGTGATACTTAAAAGAAGGTCGTAAAAGCCTTTAATATGTTGTGCAAGAATATCTCACATATAACAGACAGAGAGATATGGTGGAAAAAGTGACTTCCTTATCATCGTGCGAGTACAGGTTGATACGCTCTCTCACTTCGAGCTTTGTGTCTTTTTATCGATCAATCTGCCACCTAGAGTTTTCCACGAATTTTCCTTTCGGGTTGGTATCTGTGATATCTCCCACCCTCAGTGGATTTTCCCCTTGAAGGAGCTTTCACAGAGAAGCGATATTGGTTCAATCAGAAATCGTCGTAGGGAGATAATATTATCTGATTAATTTTACCTATTCTCGTAAATAATTTGAAATAAATACTTAAAAATATTTTGAAGGAGGACAAAATGCATTCTGTCCAAATTTTATGTCTAGGAATTTAATATTCAATGAATAGGGAGTTTTTTTCTTGCATTTTGGATGGCGAAACACTCTCAGCTTTAAATGACTCTCTGTTATGTCTTTTCCGTGTTCCTTAATTAAAAAATCTTGTATAATCTCTATGAATTCATTATTTTTTTTTTTCAAATCTAAAAACATATCGGATTTGCAGGAAACTTCAACACGTTTGTTACTTCTTTTGTGATTTGTTAATTGGGGTAATCCTGGACTTTTCCTCTCTCTCAATTTTTGGCCAACTCCTTCTTCTGCTTCTCATGATTATTTTCTGGCAAATTTCTACCGACAAATATTTTCTCCGGTTTATGTGAAATTTTCCGCTAATAAGACCCAATTTTTATTAACCCAATTTAATCGAGAGAGAAACATACTCCATTTCATAGAATCGAATTAGGTACTTTATCATTCCACAAAGTCACGTTCTCCTGATTTTAGTCTCTGTATTAAATATTTGTTGCAAAAGTGTTTTTGATTAAATAGAGTGAAGCAAACTGAATACAAATTAATCTACCAATACGTTAATTAAAAACTTTTCTAATGACAGAATAATTGATGAAATTATGAGCACAAATGGATTAAGTTTCACTTCATTTGTTTCACAATATTAATCATCTATTTGTTGTGGGTGACATTAATCTAATTCACCTATCACATCTTGTTGATTGTGTTTAAAGGCAACAACACAGCAGCTTGATGCTGGTTACTGCAGTATTGAAAGTTTACTTGTGAATTAATTTCATTCAATTGTATAACATGTGAAACTTTTCCGAGCAGTCAATTCATGGTGGGATTTCCTTAGAGTTCATTTTGGGTGTCCCTTGTAAATATTACATACACTTTATATACATATGTAACAACGTATAGTTGAGGAGGGCGAAGCGCCAAAGAAAAGAAGGAAAATCAGATATTGCACAAGTTTTCTCACAGAGTATCACATGATGAAAAGTTTTCGCATGGAAGTTAGAGCGGGTCGAGGTGAGTTTTTTTCCCGCTTGCGAGAAAAAGGGTGAATGGCAAAGGGAAAAAAGGAGAGCAAGGATGTGATTGGGGAAGTATTGAAGGTTTTCCCAGAAGCACATATGCATTTTTCCTTCTTCATGCTCCAATGTGTTGACTTTGGGATCCACCGTGTGATGTATAGCGGCAATATAGCGACTCTCATGTGTGCAATCCAATTGAAATAATATAAAAGTTGGGATTTCAAATTTAATAAATTATTCATTTTATTCGTATATCCACGCGAAATACGTTACAAGAGGAATTTGGAATTCTATTTTACAGGCTTCGAAAAATTATTCAATCTTTCTTCTGTTCTATGTGAATATTTTCTCTGTGATTTTTCCGGTTGGCTTACTCTTCTCTATCAACATTTGATTGCGCGATGACAATTAAATGTTGAAACAATGGAGATGAGGAGATAAAAGGGCGTGAGCCAAGGGGGAGATATTATGTTTAAAAGTGGTGTTGTTTTAATGGAAATATGCGAAAGTCCCAGGGGAATTTGGATCAGGAACTTTAAGAAACGAACATTTGAAAATACGTTGTTTGAGAGCTTTTAAAAGATATTAGGCTTTTGGGGGTTTAAACAATTTGTTTTTGACTTCATTAGGATCTTTCCAATCCTTCAATAAATTTTGTAAGTTAAAGATTTTTTTGACATTCTATTATTTTAAAGAGCATTAGAGAAATTTTTGAGCAATAAAATTCCTTAAATTTTCTAAAAAATGAGAATGAATAAAGTAAGAAAGTTCCTGGAAGGATATTTTTAGGAGCTTTCATGCAAAATGTAAAAGTGCTGGAAGTATTTTACAACCCTTTTAACCATAATATCTCCCCCTTGGCGGGCGCAATTCAATATTGATATGGGTCGTTCTTAGACATTTTTACCACGTCTCGAAGATGACACAAAAGAGGAAAAATTCCACCTCAGACTCCATCAGTTACAATAATATTCTCCTTCTTCCTGGACTCTTTTTTATCATTCTTTCTCGCTCTCTCGTGAAACTTAATATTTATGATGCATCACCGTCAAATGGAGCGCGTTCAAAGTGGAGGCGAGGCTAATTCATCTTTATTAATCCTGGCGGGTGTTGTCTGACAAACGACCTATTGCCACGTTCAATATTTGTTAGTTGAGCTGACATCCCTGTATTCAATGGGAAGGAGAGTCGGATGTGTATTTATGGATTCTTAGGATGATGTGTGTGTGATATGGTGGCAAAGAGAGAGTGAATGAATTTGGGTGATTTGGGTAGCAGGAATAGGAAAAAGCTTTTCTATTCTTAGGTTATTCACATTTTTTTCAACGCCGTATATACCTTTTTCACGCGCGTTTTCCTCCCCGCCATCATTCATAATGTAGTCATTATGGAGTTTTCCACAAAGTACTTAAATCCCCAGGAGAGAAAACAAGAGTATGTTCTGACTGAAGAAATATGTTGTGGCCAATTAATATCACATTTGTGTGTTTATCCTCAGGAAATTCTTCCAATAATTCCACCTTTCCGCCCACACAATCAACTCAAAATAATTTTGGGATGGGGGTTTGGTGGTGTTTTTGGTAAATTTCAATACACTTTCCCATCAAGTTTTGAAAGTTAATTTTCCCAGAGAGAGACGCACAAATTGATGCCTCCACACAGCATGTTACATGCAAAATTGAATTTAAATGTCGATGAAAATTCATTAAATTGCTGTTTAATTTACATTTCTCGCCTCGGGAAATTTTCATATTGAGCTTCAGAGATTTTTTTTCCATTCAAAATTAATAACGAGAAATATACGCAGGATAAATGTTATTCAATTTAGATAAATTTCGTTTAGTCTTTGTGTTGTTTGTTGTGTTTTCCAATTGGAAAACTCACTCAAAATATGTAAAGCAATTTTATTGAATTTTAAAGTTATACCGAGAATAAGAGGTTGAAGAGAGGGAAATTGTCGGATTCTTTTGGAAATTTTGCAGGAGCTGAGTTTGTTAACCCTTTTTCAATTTTGCAAAATTTATGTCAATTATTTTAGTGAAGTTGTTACTATGATATTAAGGGATATCCATTCTAAAAAAATTTGCAATATTTTGCTAAAATTTAAAGGATTCTTCTCTTTGAAATCCTTGGGAAACCTTATTTTTTCTAAATTTCGTTTCTAACTTTTCATGAAATATTCTTATCTTATCACAACATATTCCTCTTTCTACTTTGAGAGGGATTTGCGGTGAGATATAAAAATGTCACCCTCGTGAAGCTCTTTATCCTCAAAGTGAATTCATGTCTTTCAAATTCAAATTAGATTCCTCTTCCGGTCACTCAAGTGACTTTCACTTCCTCACCCACTTCTCTTTTCTCTTTTATCATCCCATCTGATGTCTATTTTCACTGAGATGATAGCGAAAATCCATGCTAAGATATTTGGAGTGTCTCAGGTTCTTTTTGTGCATCATTATTCAATTGGAAAGTCTGTGAGAAAAAAAATTGTGTGGCATTTCCTGAAAGCTTTTCCAGTATACTACCAGAGAAAAAGGAAATTTATGCATAACAAAGAGCTTTATATTTTCTCCTTGATTCAAATTTCATTCACCATCATTTTTGTATATCCCTAAAATGCGAAGTGATGGAAAATGAGACGTTTTACTTGGAGATGACAAGTGAAGCAGAATATTTCAATCTTTTCGTGTCCATCCAAAAACATCTGAGCCATTTTCCTTTAATCCAGAGGTAAGGGAGGGAGCTTTACTTTGCGGCAAATCTCATTTGTGGCGGGAAGTTCTGGTGGCGAGAGCGAAGAAGAAAGTTTGTTAGAATGAAAAAGCGTCGCGTGAGTGATTCTAATCAATTTACCAAATGTAACCAATTTCAAAGTTTCCCTCCATCCATTCCGTTGATGTAGTGATGAATTTATTTTCATCCCATTGATGATACATCCCCGCACAGACGTCTCTCTGGTAATTCATCCTGTATTCGAAAGAGAAATAAATACAGCCGCACGACTCGTTTGGAATTATGAAGTGTATTAAAGGTAATCCTTTCTGATTTATAAGCGGGAGGGTTGAGAATTTTTCATATTAAAAGTTTTCCATCATCCAGTGAATAATGTGAATTCTAAATGTGATTTTATTTTTTCTTCAATTCTCACTCCCTTTTTTAAACCGCCTTTCACATTTTTTTCCTCTGAAACGACTGCTTTTGTCACTTGTGGTCGGAAAGTCTCTGCATGGATGGGTAAAATGAATTTCAATGTTGCAAGATTGAGGGACAGACAATTTAGTTGTGGTTTACCTCTGTGATGAAAGTAGAAAATATACACACACATACATCTCGCCTGTGAAAGACAAAGAAGTGCCATTCAGCTAAATCGCATCTCCTTGGGAGCTTTTTGGGCTCAAAAGAGGATTGAAGTGTTGTTGAAGTGTCATTTCAATTGAGGACGGTGAATGGTGTGTGAATCATTTCAATTATAAATTCCTTGTTACGAAAGACATTCAATGGGTTTTCCTCTTTAAAAGGGGGTGCGATTGGAGCTTTGCTCAATGATTTTCTACAAAAATTATAAGGTGTTGGCAAACGGCAATTTTCTGAAGCGTCTGTAAAAAGGATTTTCCGTAAAAACTTCAAGAGAAAAGCAGAAAATGCAATTCAGTCAATTGAGGAGCTTTTTCCGTTGAAAAAGCTCTTCAATTGGCTGAATTGGATTTTCTACTCTCTTTTGAGTTTTCCGGAAAATCCTTTTTAGAGATTCTTAAGAAATGCAGAAGCAACTGGATATGATTGGATATTTAATGATTTCTCACTGGGAAATACAACTGTTAATAAGCTTTTATAATTACTCGTGTGCCAACACCTTTAACGAGTGACTTAAAAGTGACGCTTCTGAGGCCACCTTTTAATTTTCAAAGACGAGACAAAGTTTTACATGAGAGAATAGATTGATGGGGTAATTTTTCCTTCATCCCTTGTATACCTGGGATTTAGCTTTTCATTTTAATTACTTAACATTGTCATCATGTTGAACTGCGTTGGAGGAAATCGACTTTCGAAATTGCCAAATAAATGAGACAAAAATTTGGGGTTGGGGAAGGAAATAA
Source organism: Phlebotomus perniciosus (assembly GCA_918844115.2). Classification (NCBI taxonomy): domain Eukaryota; kingdom Metazoa; phylum Arthropoda; class Insecta; order Diptera; family Psychodidae; genus Phlebotomus; species Phlebotomus perniciosus. The sequence goes on along the minus strand of CAKKOB020000664.1, from coordinate 4,872 downwards.
AATGGAAAATCCTCCAATTGAGAGAAAATCGTATACAATTTCTCCACAGTATGGCAATGTCTTGACAATCCTGTATTGATTTGTGATTTCATATCTTCTTACATGCAAGGGACGGAAATGTGGTATTTATGAGATTTGATGGCGAATCATGAGGATTTCATACTTTGCACGCTTGCACGGAAAAATCGGGGGAGAATATTATGTATAGTTTCCCCTTTTTTCCTGCACATATTATTCCCCCAATTATATTCGATTTCGCAGTGAAAACATTATATCGTCTTCAGCTGAATTTATTCACCCACGAAAGTAAAAGTTTAGGTAAGAATTGCTGAGGAGAATGAAAAAGGAAAAAACTTTAATATTTCCCTTTTGAAGGGTCGTTCTTGAATCTGATATTCGCTTATCATTTTCATACACTTCACGAGGTGCAAAATTTTCCTTTCCTCTCTTATTTTCACGGATTAGAGACTTAAAGATGTGCCAGTTGTTGTTGAAATCATCTCGTGTAATTCAACTGAAGAAAAATTCACTGTCTTTGTTGAAATTAAGTGATTTCAAGGGGTGTTTGCAAGTTAAAAGTAAATAAAGAAACACACCAAGACGAGAGGGAGATATTATGGGGAAGTGTACGAGCGTTTTGGAAGTGGAAATGTTTTAAAATTATTATTTTTTTACTTGAAACTTTTGGATAAATTTCTCTTTAAATTTTGAATCAAGAGAGCTTTTTAAGCTTTCGAGAAGCTGATCAGGAGCTTTATGAGGTTCTGTAAAACTTTAGTAAATTTTATAGTACAAGCCTTTTTCTCAATTTCAAAATTTTCAACATCTTTTGGGCCACTTTTTGAGCTTCATTTGTTCTTGAATCAATTTTATTGTTGAATTTTTCTGAAGCACGGGAAGCATCGGGGTGCTTTCATATAAAAGATAGTGCTGTAAGTCCTGTACACCATTTTGGCCTTAATATCTCCCCATTGAAACACACATATTTCCTGCTAAAGAGGAAAACATGAGGAAAATCGTGAATTTTATGAGTTTTATTTTACTGAAGAAGGGGCGCGCGTGAAAAAGAAATGCAAAACCATCCCGCATGTGCGCAATGTTAGATGATTAACTTGATCTCCTTCCCTTGAAGACATGCAAGTGAATTCTGTAAATACGGGAGATTGTGAGATTCATTACACCTGGCGCTCTCATGAGATATATAAGGTATACCTTTATACTTTGCATGAGAAACACTGCAGGAATATCTTTTTTTTACTGGATTTTCATTTCAACTTCCTTTGTTGGATTTATCATGAAGGAAATAACAATGAGAAAGAGAGAAAAATTTTCAATTTTCACTGTAAATCTCACAAGAAGTAAAACCACGAGAAAGTAAGGTGTTAATTGAAAGGAAGTGAATCTACATTTCTCACCTTGTGAATTGGGGAAAAATGGAGAGTCATTTGAGGAGAGATTAATGAGAAGAAAAATGGAGTTGATCTGCGGCAAATATTTACCTTTAATCCTGTGTGAGTTTGAAAACTTTTGGCAATAATATTGTGAGAAAGTCGAATAAATGTTATTAAATGAGTAGCTCTTCTTGATGGTAAAATATTGACACAATAACTCCAATTGAGGGCTGTTGAGGCATTTGCATAAACACCAATAGACGAAATAGGGCCAATATTGAGGCATAAATTCCTTTGTGTCGCACCAAAATTGGTGCGGGGGCGATGAAGATGAAAACCGAAGGAGGTGAATAGGGAGAGCCACGAAATATTGCTCAGTGGTTGGTATGAAGGATTTTGAGTACCCCCTTCAATAACAGCGGGTGGTTGCGCCTTTTTTTTCCTATGCCCCCCTGTCGACGGGATAAAAAGTGTTCGTAATAAAAGAGAGAATGAAAATCTCTTCTCATGATAAAAAGAAATAATCTCAAGCAATATTGAATCCTTTTCTTACTTCAGCTCCCTTTCTAAGTCCTTTGAAGAAGAAATAAAAAAAAAATACACATAAAGATTCTGACTCGCATTAGATATGCATAAAGCCATGAATTGCATTTTCGTCTTATGCTAGGGATTTTTCTATGAATATGATTTGACGGTAAGAAATGTCCCCAAAAAGCAATTTAAATGATTAATATTGGTGTCTGGGATCGTTTAATTATTCCCCCTTTCAAAAAAATTTCTTGCTAACATTTTTTTTTTATTAGATATCCTTTTGAAAGTGAGTTGAATGGGAATTTTTATAAATTCAGACAACGTAGGAAAATCCTTTCTTTTCTCTCTTCTTTCACTATAATTTTCTGTTCTGCATTTCCAATTTAACTTGCCTCCCTGAATGTTAAATATTTTTTCTTCTTCTTTCTTTTACCAAATTGCATTATACAATTTGGTATTTTTAGATTGAGTCTTCAACCGGCGAAAAGGGTAGATGTGAACGCATTTTGTGTAATTTGCTTCGTTGACTTTTAATTCGCATGAAATACGGAAAAAGTCTATAAGACTTCATGATAGGAATATATTAATTTAATGAAAGGGCAATTTAAATTGCCAGAAATAAAGTTGTCGCTTTTTTTTGCTGCTGCTGGGTCGTCTTCTTCTAAATTTGTTGTAATTATATGTTTGTTGTCCATTTGTTGAGGTTGAGTCTTATGAAATCTATCATTTTAATAAGCGAAGATTTCTGCTAGATTGCTATCGAAATCACCGTGTGTGGAGCTGGTGTTTTGAAAAGAAAATGCAAAGTAATCTCACTTCTGGGATGATGCATTCAGGTGAAAAGAATCTAAATGGCAATTTTCATAACTATGCAAACAATCGACTATTCAGGCCTTGTACTACATAAATTTTTAAAAAGTTGATGTAGCGAAAAAAAATGGCATTTTTGCAAAAAGCATTTTGCCCCCACCGCCAAACGTTGATAAGGTTTTCAGTTAATAGAGATTGAAATCGATGGAAAATAAACAGCAGGTGATTTTCAGTTTTTAAATATATAGTATAAAATTTTATATTTCTTACATCAGAAGTGGTTGGATGATGATCGAAAGAAGTATAATGCTAAAATTGTTTTAAATTACATAATTTACAATGCGTTTTATTCTTCCACTTTGAGGAGTATTTTGCTTGGATGAGGTGCGCGATTTTTCTGGACACTTTTTTTTCGCTCTAGTAGTGATATCCTGACTGAGGGTTGAAGGATTGACGGGCGGACTGGACTGGAGGGGGGAGGTAGTTCTGCTGGGTGGCGGCAGATTGAGGGAAGCCCTGATATTGTTGCCTGTAGGCACCATTGTCGTAGTTCTGCTGGGGATTTCTCGCAGCGATGGCCAGAGATTTAGCAATGGCCTCTGGGATGGGTGGTGGGGTGGGCAGATGATCACCAACAGCCTGGAAGCCATTGCCATCAGCCTTGTAGCTTACAGAGTACGTCTTGCCGTCATCTCCGGTGTAGGAGTAAGCTCCGGACACCACCTGTTCAGACTGCTCAGTTCCGAAGTTGTTCACATGTCCCTGCTCTTGGTGCATGATTCCGTTTCCAGTAGCGTAGCTGGAGAAATAGAATAGGTTATTAGTTCTTTTACTGAAGTATAATCGTTTAAAAAAATTCTAGACTTGATTTGAACCAAAATCTTTTGTTAAAAAAAGTTCAACATTGTTAGGAATCGAACCCGCGACCTCAATACTCGATAACGGAATGCCTTGATCAGTAACTTATTGATATTCAAAGGGGAGTTTTACTCACTCAAAATCGTAACTGCCATCTCCGGCGTTGACGTTGTTGTTGTAGCGAAGGATGGGGATCTGGGGTCCGGCATTGTACTGTTGGGGTTGATGATGAGCCTGACCGTTGAATTGGGGCTGGGCACGGAATTGGGGCTGAGAAGTGGCGGCGCCAAAACCACCTCCAAATCCAGCTGAGTGACGGAAGTTGTTTCCACCGCCAGGTGGCAGATATTGGTTGGATGGTCTGGGTCCCTGGAGGAAGGATGGGGATCCACCAGCGGACAGGGCATTGTTCGGTGGGGGGATGTAGCTGTTGCCCAAGTGGGCGGCCGATGTGGCGGCAATCACAGAGGCGATCACAATGAACTGCAAAAGTGCAACTTTTACTCTCACCTGCACTGCATATTTGGTCACGTGCGAAATCTTACCAATTTCATGTCGATATAGGAAAAGGTAAAATATAAATCTTTAATAGATATAGGGAGGGGAAAAACACTCGTTTGAGATACACTTCACTGGACGAAGGTACACAAGAGACTGATGCTAGTTTCTGAGACTCAATCTGATTATATAGGCATCGCACAACCCGGAGATGCCATCTGAGAATTCACCTGGGATGATGGAGATGGATTGTAAAAAGTGATCGTCATGGAGTGGAGATCCCTCCAACATTTGCACGCGCTATACAGCTTTGAGGCAAGCACACAACTTTTGCTCTTCACCAGACACACATATAAATTATAGATATATGGCGCTATTATGTTTGATCTGGGGGGAGATGGGAAAAAATTGCCCGTATAGATCTACTCTAGGTCATGTGTGTGTCAGGCATCGTCACCTCTCACTCCCAACTGGTGGGACGAGATGAACTAATAACAAATTATAATGACCTATTTCACGCCACTCTGCACGATTTGTCCTATGGTGGATCTGGAAATTCCTAGCATTCGTATATTGATCTAAATCTAAATATATAATAAAGTAGAGTGTGCATATGTATTTTGGGAAGATGAGCCAAGTCTTATCATGAAGTTATTCTAGGAGTTCGAAAATACCCTTTTCCAAAATGTTTGTCTGACCGGTTAAACTGCTGAACCCACTAAATCGATCGGGATAAAATTTGGTATAGGTACAGACGAGGGTATCTCAGGTTGGGACAGGCTAT
>CAKKOB020000663.1:25010-40353 GCA_918844115.2 Phlebotomus perniciosus | reverse complement strand
GTTGCTTCGATTATTCGTTCCCTAAAAGTTTGTTCGTTGTTGCTTCGATTATTCGTTCACAAAGTTTGTTCGTCGTTGCTTCGATTGTTCGTTCCATAAATTTGTTCGTCGTTGCTTCGATTATTCGTTCACAAAATTTGTTCGTTGTTGCTTCGATTATTCGTTCACAAAATTTGTTCGTCGTTGCTTCGATTGTTCGTTCCCTATAAGTTTGTTCGTCATTGCTTCGATTGTTCGTTCCTTAATTAGTTCGTCGTTGCTTCAGTCAAAATCTGTATGATAAATTCTAATATTCTGCTAGTAGATTTATTTATATTTTATTTTATATTAATTTCCATTTATTTTTCAATTGACTTTATCATTATTTGCCCAGAAAATAATTCTCAAACCTTTTAAAACAGCAAAGAATCCCTATCAAACATTTCCTTCCACTCAGAAACCTCAATACAATCCCATTTCACACAAAGCCACAAAGCTTTACCGATCAATCTGCATTGTTGGTCTCCGGAGAGATTTTTGCGTGTATGTCGGTGTCCGAGGAATTGCATGGACTTCAGCCTCCTGGCCTGGAGCTCTGCCTGACTCTTCCCTCGCAGTGGCCAGCAGTCATAACACAAGTCCACAAAAATTCCACTCTTCCAAACTGCCTTTTTCTTTCATTTCTTCACATGCAATTGCGGAGGAGAAGTACGCTCACAGCTAAAAGAAATGTCTGGAAGCGCCATTTTGTTTTATCAAGCGCACGCGCTTCCCCTTTCCCGCGGATTTTCCATCCTATGTATTATAACTATGTATGTATATAGTCTCCCCAATTTCCCATTGAAGACTCCTTGTAGTCCCAGGAGCGCTACGCGGAGGGTGAAACGGCAATTAAGCGAGAGCGAGCCACCCTTGTTTGCGCGAATTGAGAAACAACAGGCCAACAATGCAGATGTTTAATTAAAACACAACAAAAGTGTTGTGCTTCCTCTCTCAACCCCGTCGAGCGGATATCATTAAAGTATCACCATTTGCTTGAGAGATGAATATACCTGGAAAATTCTCTGCACAGCATCCTCCCGCTGGGAGCCAACTCTTGTGAAATAATTACTGCCAGCTACTTGGTTGTTATCAGTCAAGGCACGGAGTGGACGTGATCCAGGCGGCCAGTGAGCCAATGGAGAGTCTCCACTAGAGTCCATCATCAAATAGGTGGATGGGGGATAAAAAGGCGAGCAAGACTGTATAAATAATGCTTTTTTTTTAATGGTGTGGAAGGAGGAGACACACCAAGAAAGTCTTGGACTCGGAGGGTATACCTTTATGTATAAAAAAAAGAGAGAAAAGAAAATGCGTTGCACTGTGCAATTGTGCGCTTCAGTGAGGCACTTATTCGCATAAAAAACACTCACGAAGCGCCTAGGGTGCTTTCTTATCCTTGGTATGCTTCACCACATTTGCGCTACGCGAACCAGGCACAGAAACTCATATGTTGCCGAAGCAAATGGGGATGAATTCCTCTCTTTTTTATTCTCTCTCTCCCATTTGCTCCCTGCGGGAAATTAAGAAATATCAAAGTATTGCTCGTGAAGTGACTAATTACCCAAGGCACTGAACATCGCAATTATCGTTGGCTTTACGAAGAAAAATTGAATTATCTGGTAACAGAGATGCTCGAATTATAGGTTTCAAATTAGTGGCAGAACTTCTGAGAAGACGTTCTGCTTATGTGGAGGTGTTGAGCATTGCCAATCACTTTGTCCACCGACTGAGAAGTCCATGAAGTCAGTTAATCAATCAAATATCAATCAGTTATAGAGAAATTGTCTCGGAAATTGTTAAATATTTATAGCTTTCAGCCGGAGAAAAGGAAATGGAAGCTTAAAAGAGCTTTGAAAAGGAGCTTAAAACAGCCTTAAAAATGAGTTTAAAAAAAGCTTTGAAGGAAAGCTTTCAAAGCTTAAAAACGTTTTAAAGAAAGCTTTGAAAAACTTTAAGGGGAAAGCTTTAACGAGCTTCAATCTAAAAGTTCTGGAATTTCTAGCTTCGCAAAATCAATGCAATCTCAATGAAAGCTCATTCAATGCTTTAAAAATAACAATAAAAAAATGAAAAATAGAATAAGTTATTTTTCCTTAATTCCTTTACGCATTTTAGTCGCGACAAATTCTCTGTCGTCGATTGTTGTTCGTGACATTAAAATCCTCCCTTTGTCATTTCACTGAGAAAATTACTTCTTGAACCTCCTTTCATCTCGGGACTAAAGAGATCACGACAAGGACAGACGGTTGAAGGGAGAAAAAGGGTTTATCTTCAAAGGAGCTTTCCCATGTTGTCTCTAACTCTTTTTTTGGGGTGACTGATGGGGGTTTATTTGGAGTTTTTCTTCAGACTAATTAGATTTTGTCCCTGCCTGGGCTCTCCATGAAACTCAGGAGAGATAAAGAATAATGTCATTTGAAGTTTATTTGAGTGTTTCATTTACTGGCTTTGTTGGCTTTATCTCTCTCTCCCATTTCATCCAGAAAGTGGGGGGGATCTTTCACGCAGAAAGAAATGAAACAATGACGATGAAGACAAACAAATTAGATTCTGAGACTCCCTCAAATTGAAATGTTTTTCTCTCCAGGTTCTAAGGACGAAAAGCTTGGAGCTGCTTTGCATCGAAGGGGAGAATAATGGAAAATTATGCTGTTAATTGTTATAAGGAGGCTTCGTTGGTGAATAATTTCTGCAATTGCGGGAAGTAATTTTTATTGATTCCATTCTGCGAGACTTCCTTTAATACACCGCAAGAATATTTTTGCATTTGAATAATCACCCAGAGAAGACCAAAAGGCCCTCAAGACAGACTAATATTCCACAGAAGGCGCGTAGTCTCTCGCATAAGGCCCATCATCCAAGTGTTTAACCCTCTCGCAACATTTCCAATAGCTCGCAAGAGTATTTCAACCTCTTGAAGCTCGTTGAGTGAATCGAGGGGGAGGGATATTCTATAATCGATTTTACGTTTTGATGTTGAGGGAATTTATAGGAATTTACAAGGGGTGATTCATATAGTTACATATATCACTGATCAGCGCGTTAAAACGCTTTAAACGCGTTAAAACGATTTAAGCGCGTTAAAACGCTTTAAACGCATTAAAACGATTTAAGCGCGTTAACACGCTTTAAACGCATTAAAACGCTTTAAACACGTAAAACGCTTCAAATGCTTCAAACACGTTAAAACGCTTTAAACGCATTAAAACGCTTTAAACGCATTAAAACGCTTTAAACGCGTTAAAACGCTTTAAACGCGTTAAAACGCTTTAAACGCATTAAAACGCTTTAAACGCATTAAAAAGCTTCAAAGACGTTAAAAAGCTTTAAACGCGTTAAAACGCTTTTAACGCATTAAAACGCTTCAAATGCGTTAAAACGCTTTAAACGCATTAAAACGCGTTAAAACGCTTTAAACGCGATAAAACGTTTTATGAGCTTAAAACGCGACAAAATCGCTTCAAAATGATACAAAATGTTCTAAAACAATTTCCACCAGAAATTCCTACAATTTTCCACCAGAAATTCCTACAACTTTCCACCAGAAATTCCTACGAATATCCCATTATTTCCCGAATAGATTAATCACAAAGATTTTCCCTCCCTATCAAGAGTGTCTCACAGGGTTTGAGCACCCTTCAAAGTCTCAAGTCCTCGCATTGTTTCTCCTGGTAACGTATATAACGATGTGGACTGGCGAGTGAGTGAGAGGGAATAAAGAACACGAATGAGCACAATACAAATTACAATCAGAAACAAAAATTCGTGATAAAAGAGAGCCCCTCCGGTTATCAGGAGGTTTTTGTAAGTTGCAACCAACATTATTTATTAATAACATAAATAACGACATGTGCGTCTTCTGCACATAACAATAAATACGCGATGTTGGTGCTGATGATGAAGGAAAAGGGAGCACCGATGGAGGAGGAGAACCACCGGTGAGGGGGCATGGACGGATCTCGAAAATAATATGCAAAATTTCAGTTTCACGAATTGAATGAGACGGAGGAGGCAGAACAAGAGAGTCAAGAAATTATATATTTTGCATTCAAAGTGAGAGGCTTCGGAGTTCTGCCACCAATAATGCTTTTAAATGGATTTTCAAGTGCGGAATCGTGCGGCAAGTGGGGGGATTTCTATACGGTATATATGGTGGAAAAATTGGCCCCCAACTTGATATTAATGCAGAAGCATTTCACGAGGGAAAATTCTCAAAAACCACTTTTCAGACGCGATCGTGATCAACTGCGAGGCAAAAGCCAATTGGAAAGGAGCAATTTCACCTTAGCGTAATGCGCTTCTTTTTTTCGCATCCTCGCAAAAATCTCCCCAAAAATTCTCCGATGGATAATAATTTCACTCCTCCTGGGGGGAAAATCTCGCTAATTTCCCTAATCGAAAATGGCGAGAGAAAAAAATAACGTGCAATGGACATTAACCACGAGACGGTAACTTCTTTTTTGCCTTTGCATGCCCACCTTCTGGAGCAAAATTTGCAATTGGGGGGCCATTATGTTGCGGCTGGAAATCGCGATGTTCGGGAGGCGGAGGCGGTGGCCTGATGTCTTTTCCTCCAGGCACTGTTCCCAAAATGATGAGACTCCGATGAAGGTGCATTTGCAGCAGCAAAGAGCTTCCCCTCCCCCCACATGCACGATGAAATTTAATTCGCATGAAAATCATCGTTTGTGATTTTACTTGCAAGTTTGCTTTAACGCTTTGGGGAGAAACTTGAGTTTCAAAACTAGTAAAATTGCTTTCTTGAACTTATTCGGGTAAATAATTGTTAAAACTAATATTTTAGTGAGTAAAAATAAGTTTTCTAACTTTTAAAATAAAATTAAGATTACACATTTTGTAGCAATTCAATAGCAATTCAGATCATAAAAAATACAAATAAATTATCAAAAGGTGAGATATTAGGAATAGAGGCGTACGCTTTGTATGAAAGTTCCACTTTATTCCCGGCACTTCCAAAGTATTGGGGTTGTGAAAGAAAGCTTAAAAGAGCTTTGAAGGAAAGTTTTAAGAATCATTAAGGAAGCTTTGAAAACCTTTAATGGAAGCTTTAATGAGCTTTAAAACTAAGCCTGAAAGATTTAGAGGGGAATCTTTGAAGAGCTTTAATAGAAGAAGCTTTCAAGAGCTTTGAAATGCAGTTTAAAAGAGTTTCGAAGGGAATCTTTAAAGAGCTTTAATATGGTCTTTTGGAAGTGCTTTAATGGAAGCTTTGAAAAGCTTTAATGAAAGCTTTAAGGAGCTTTGAAATTAAGCTCAAAAGATTTTGAAGGGAATCTTTGAAAAGTTTTAATAGAAAAAGCTTTGGAGAGCTTTAATTAAAACTTTGAAGAGCTTTGAAATGAAGTTTAATAGAGTTTCCAAGGGAAGCTTTGAAGAGCTTTAATGGTAGTTTTGAAAAGCTTTTTAAAGAAACTGGAGCTTTGAAAGGAAGCTTCGTAGTGTTTTGATGGGGAGCTTCAATGGAAGCTTTGAAAAGCTTTCATCTCTCTATATAACAATTTTTAAGAAAGCTTAAGGAATATCTGTAAAAGCTTTCAAAAACTTTAACTAATTAAATATCGATCTTCAAGAAGCTCTAAAGCTCACAAAATATATCAAAAAGCTTTCTAATTATTCATAGATTTATTTTAACTTAATTCTATTGACTCTGTATTTCTGGAGAAGATCTACAGCTTTGACTTTGATTTGAATTTAATTCATATATCACTTCCACTTCCAAAAACTCTTGCAAACAGATTATCTGAATTACGAATTCAAGAGAAATAACCAAAATATGTAAATTATTCTTCTGAGAACATATTGGTTGATGAAGAGACCCTCAATTTTGTAGCTCATATTTCGCCAAAATCCAAGAAACAACTCAAATCCTAATCACAACCGAAAAAGCGCAACATTAGCATAAAAGAATCTGTTTCTAAATCCCTCTTCAAATCCATATCTCTCTCTTCTGTTTTTCGCCTCAAAATACTAATGATACAATTTAGTCTGGAGGGACAAAAAAACGAGCTGATGATCTTGTTTATTACATTTGGGTGTTGAGGTGAGAAAAAAATAGCTTAAAGCTAAGATTTTCAGAGGAGCTAAGTCTGAGGAAAAAAAGCAGTGGTTGTGGGCGCCGAATTCAGAAGCTCCACGGCATTTGCATCAATTAATTTTTTCTACCAAACACACACATCAATCATTTTAGCCCCCAGAATGAGTGAGAGATGCATAAAATAAGCGGAAACGATTTCTTCTCTATTTAGGGAGCTCCCAGTTTCACCTATAATAAATTCAATTTTCTGCTTATTATACGGAAGAGATGATCCCGGGCCTTTGGGAGGTGGATTTTTGCGGATTTCGGCAGCATCATGGAAAGATGAGGGACTCGAGAGTGAAAAAAAAACTTTCACTTGAGATCTTCCCATGGGTGCCTTCGAGGCATTGTGGTCCATTCAAAACAAATAGCCCAGAAATATGTGGGTTCTTGTATCAATTAAGAGAATACGGTTGTGGATTTTTCAACTTCAATCCGACGTCCATATCTAATTCACTCCAACTCATCAATTAAATTGACGATTTCACAGATACTCCTGCTGAAAGGAATCCCTACATTATACCTGACAATTCCCTCGCATAGAGCCTCAAGCACTCCCACAGGGATTAAACCGGAAAGAAGGACACTTGAACTAATTCAGCGATAAGGTCTTAATTTGAGTAACATATTATTAAAAAATTATCTCTCACCCAATCCACCTTGAGGGTGTTTCTGTCCACTGAACAATTGCTCAACCTTTCTTGTTATACAATGTTCTCCAGGTGGTGCTAAATTTATGCAGAGATGCAGGAAGATATGAAATATCTTCCGATAAAACGCCAACAGATGCAAAAACACTTTTTATTACAATTTCACGTCATCAATAATGGGGGTCGAATGAAAATGATAATTAGCGAAAACACGCATCTTAAACTGGGAGGGGGGGAACAACATAATTTTGATTCCGCAACTTAATGAGAGGTTTTATTAATTAATATTAATTCTGGAATTCTTGAGAAATTGTTAGTTCTCTCCACAATTGATCGCACTTTTATTATGTGCGGATCGTTTATGAATCATACAGTGGATTTACTTTCAAGCAACTAAGTATTATATATAATATTATAAAGTATTAACTGATGAACTAATTAGGGGAAAGGTGGGCTTGTTTTCAGTTTGCACAAAATATGCTTAAATTCACATTAAATTAACGTTTTATCACACAAAAGTTGCTGAAACGTTAATTAATGAGCTGGAAAATTAAATTAATCTCTCATCTCACTCTTGAAAGTTCTTTTGTAAGTATTAGAAGAAAGCAAATAGCTTTTACCTAGAATAATTTCTATTGGAAATTCCTGGATGCTCGAAAATTTTGAAGATCATTTCGCGAATTTCATAACCTCTATCTCCAAACAAGATAAGGCAATATTAGCTTTTATATTTTAGTGAGCTTTAGATTAGTTTTAAGCATTAAGCTTGAGGTTAGCTTTAAGCTTGTTTTAGGACAGCTTTAAACTTTAGGCGAGCCTTACGCTAGTCCTAATCTATAAGCTTTAGCTCTAAGCTAGATCTAAGTTTATCTAAAACTAAGCTTTAAGCTATAGATTTCATTTCAAAGTTATCCCTAAGCTTAAAACTTGCCTTAAGCTTTAAGCTAGCTTCAAACTTTAAGTCAGCTTTGAGATTTAGACTACTTTAAAGTTAACCTTCAGCTTTAAGCTATTCTTCAAGTTTAGGCTCCAATAAGCCCTCAGTTTAAAAAAAATCTTAGGCCTAATATTTTAAATTAGTTCTAAGCTTTAAGAAAGATTAACACTATTAGAAAGTAGTTAGTTGAAGATATTTTGATAGTTAAGATCTAGCATTAAGAAAATTTTAGAACTTCGATAAAACGTAAACTTGATTAGCTCAAAGCCATCTAAAATTTATAGTAAAGCGCTGCGGAAATTTACGAGAATTCAAAAGAAAATCTGGAAAAAAACTGTATAAAGCTTTTGAGAGCTTAAGTAGTTTTTATAGCTTTTTAAAGGCCTAGACAGGCTTTTGAAAATTCTGAAGAACTTCTGAAGATATTTCTAAGGATTTTAGTTTTATTTTTTAGACATGAATAGATATTTGCTAGATTTTTATTTGCTTCAAAAATTTGAGAGCTTTTAATTATTATCCTGAAGCTTTCTTAGTTATAAAGTAAAATCGAGAGGATGAAAGCTCTTCAAGGCTTTCGAACTAGAGATTTGGGCAACTTTTCTACAAAATGTGCCAGAAATGTTTGATTATAATATCTCCCCCTTGATTAATATCATAATTATTATATTAGGTTGAAGGGTTGAGTTTGTCGCTTCGTACCACATATATATATATATATAAAACGAACCGACAAACTCAACCCTGCAACCTAATAATTGCTCCAACAATTTGCGTGTGATAACACTGTTAGACTAAGTATTTTTGTTTAATATAATTTTAAATCATAATTTTTCAGTAAAAATAACATAAATTCTCTTTCACTAGAGATAAAAATTGATTTTTCAAAAGAATATCCAATAAAATTCCTAAAAAGATGCTTAGATAGCAAACAGGGCAGTAATCCACTTTTAGACGAGATTAATCCACTTTAAACTGGTCTAAAAATGTATTTCGCGTATTTAAAAGTCATTTTATAAACAGTTCTTATTACATATTCTTGGTTAATTGAGAAAAGCCAAAATTTGGAGCTTGTTAGCAAACAAATAAGTTTAGTCAGTTCAAAATCGTCTAAATTGTAAAGTGATCTTAATCTACCTTACTTGGTTAATCGGATTAATTTAATAAATTGTTCAGGAAATTCTTTTTTGAAAATTATTTAAAAAGAATCAGATTGAATATTAGCGAAAATTCAATGATTTTCGCCTGGAAAATGATGATTAATCCAAGTTTAGACGAGTACTGTCAACTGAAAAAGTAATCCCGTGTGCCATCACCTTAAGATTTTCTTCTTAAGGACTAACAAAGTTTCTTGGAAGCTTAATTTTCCGTCAATCTAGGTTAGTCTTCACTTCCAAATTTTCCAACTATCTTTTACTCATAAACTAATATAATCTCCCCGAAACTTTGAGAGATTTTCCAACTGCAAGTTCTTGCAAACTCCCCTATATACCCTCATTTCGGAACCGGGCGAACAAGGGGGTTGTTTTCCGTGAAAATTGCTGACTCAACTCATGATAACAAGTGGAGCTGCAGAAGAGCCAAAAATTACTTATGAAACAATTTGCTCAATTGCCGAATTTCTGGCTTTGCAGAGGGTGAATTTTAGAGCCGTTGCACATCCCCTGGATCGAGGAGTTTAACTGGCGGGATGAGTTTTTCGCAGGGGAAATGTTATGGTTTTCTCTTTTCAATCAAGAGTATTTTGGATGCTGACAGCATAGGGACATGTTGCTATCTCAGTTGCTCTCATGCGAGCGCCGAGGGAGACAGAAGCCAACCAGCAAGCGCGGCATAAACCCACCAGCAACATCACCACGTGTGCCCATCGGTTGTACATAAGTCGAATGGTGGGGGCAATTCTTCGATGGGTATGAAATATATGGCTGGGCGTTTCTCAACTGGGAGTGGTTTCTACTGCTGGCCGCGTTGTTTTAGGCGTCGAATCCCCCGAAGGTGATGCTGAAGCAGTTAAAGTCAGTCTATTGCGCAGAGCGATACTGCGCGCGCTTGCCAAAATCCGGGAATATATCTCCTCATCATTTAAAAGTTATCAAGGTGCATCACCTGGTCGGTTTCCCCTTTTTGCCGTTCTTGATGGACATTTTTTGTGTTTATCATTTTGAGGGGTAGTAAATTTAACCCTCCATCGTTGAGGGTTTCAGTAGCAATTTTTATCTCACAAACGTGCATTACCCAAAGTTCCCCCGAAACGGGAGAAAAAAAATTGTGATACCCCTCCAGACACTTCCCACCAGGTGAGTTTTTGGTGGTGAAAAGTGGATAATTTTTGTGTTCTAAAAATGAAAACAGTCGACAGACAATTTGTGGCAGAAATGTGGTGAAAATTGTGCAAAATATACATCGTTTGGAGGAAAAATCACTCGCGAAAAAACGGAACAAACAATTAAGTTACTCTCTTCAAGTGAAGTGGAAAATAGTTTAACAAAACTCTCGGATAATTGTGATGATGTGCCTTTAAAATTTTATCAATTAGAAAATTTTCACATATTTTACTAACAAATAGCTAAAAACTCTTCCTCAATGTGGACATCCCATCCCTTCATGAGTTCAGTGAGACGTATGTAATTGATGTGCTAAGAAAACCGTCCACGCATGAGGATAACAACACAATCATCTTAATTTTTCTCGCGTATCTCTTGTATTTTAAATAGCAAAAGAAATATATGTAGAGGGAAATTCAACGAACAAAGACTGTGAAGTGAACAGCGAAGAAAAAAGGGTTAAAAGTTCCTCCTCCAAAACCCATCGACATCCAAACTGTGATATATCTAAACGTGGTGGAAATATTTTTTTGTGTGAGAGTGCTCAAAAGTCAGGTGAAGGGATCATTTCACCTGACAATCCACCAATAAGAGCCTTATATGATGGTATGAACCTCCTTTGCTAACTTAATAGACATTAACAGCGTTTTCTTGCACGAAAAATTAACACCGAAACTCTTGCTTGTCATTCAATGAGCAATTTTCGCGGTGCATCGTGTTTTTAACACTAGGAGAACCAAAAAAGGTTATTTTGGGTTTTAAACTCAATTCTCAAGTTTAAAAAATCCCCTCAATTCATCCATTTTTCAAGATTTCTCGAAGGACCAAAAAGGGTAAAAATTACTCCTCACTTCCTAAGATAACAACTTTAGTGTTTGTGAACTGATTTCGATGATTATTACAGTAAATGAAAGGAAATATAGTTATCTAATACTATACTGACTTGGATATGGAAAAATCTTCACGATTCACTCACTTTATGCGTTCATATTACACATCGAAGGACCAAAAGGGGTAAAAATTACCCCCCAGTTCCACATTTAACAGCTCTGGTGTTTATGAACCGATTTTGGCAATTCTTCTTTTAAATGAAAGGGAATATTATCCTCTATCAATCCACCTGAAAGTGTACTTCCTGTCATCGCCACTGTGGCGCTGGAGTCGAATTTTAAAAATGAAATTTTTCAATGACTTTCTCCGCTCCAAGTCCATCTAAAACTATCAAAATTACCCAGTAAATCTAGTGTTAATGTGGGTAAACATGGAAAAGAGTGCACAAGAAGGCTAAAAAATGCATCTTTGGTCAGAAAGTCCATCCACAACAGTCCACCTTTTGCCCAGACATATCATCAAATCCGCATTGCATACATAAAAACGCCACATATTAAATATGATGTCTTATATGGTTAGTAAACCTGAATGATAAAATAAATGTTTTGCATAATAAACTCGTTTGTTACACATACATATTTTTAATTATAGTCTGTCTCGTCTCTTGTTTCGACTTGGAAGTTTATTAAAAGAGCATAAAAGCCACTTGGGTGGATTATTATACATCATACACAATTTTTCCTATCCATCTCTAATATCTCTCGTCACTATTTTTGCCATATATTTGAAACGCACCTATAAATGCATTCTTGTGGGGAATGGGAAAAGAATTCTATCTATACGCGCCATCCTCAATGACCAAATGGACAAATGCAGTAATTATTGTCAACTGCGTGGCTGTGGAAAGTTACTTTAACAGTTACCATCTGGAGATGTCTATGAATAATTAAATGACAACGGGTCTACAATGTTTTCGCCCATCAGAGAAAATATTATATATTTGCATAGTGCATCACGCATGTGACAGTCCGACGGGACGCTTTTCATGATTCCCCAACACCTCCAACCTCTTGATATAACCATCACAAGTCCAAGTAGAAAAAAAGAGACCATTGCAGAGGGAAATAAAAGATAAAAGGAAAGATAAATGAGTAGAGTACCGAGCACAACTGACACAATAATTACTCTCTGTCACTGTCATTGCTTTAATTATGACTGTGGTTTTCCACGGTGAATTGATTCTTTTTCTCCTTTTTTTCTTAATTCTTGTGCGACAATCGCTCACCACAGACGATCATTCAATTGAATCCCCCAAATGGGGCGTGAAAGGAACTTTTTCGGTCACCAAATTGTTGTGAATTAATGTTACAGTGACATTCAAAAATGAAGCCTAAAAATCTATTTTAGATACTAAAATTTGTGGATCGTTTACAAAATTTTATTTAAATTTTTTGAAAATTCAAAAATTTATAAGTTTTCAGGCGAAAATTTAATGTTTTCCCTCAAATGAGTAAAAATATAGCTTAAACTCTTAGCTTATTAGCTTCAAATATTTCGACAAAATGATGCTTTTTAATAAGAATACGCTTTAATCTTTAAACCTGCCTTAAAGCTCAAAGCTAGACTTAATCTTAAAGCTAGCATTAAACTTAAAGTCGTCCATACATTTTAAGCTAGCCTTAAGCCGCCCAAAACTACCTTTAAGACTGCTTTAAATCTTCCCAGAACTTAAAACCAGCCTAAAGCTATCCTTAAGCTTTAAACCAGCTTTTAAACTACTTTAAACCAGGCATCCATAAACTTAAAGCTAGCCTTAAGTTTAAACTTGTTTTAAGTTAACCTTAAGCCTTAAACTTAAATTAAGTCTTAAGCTTAAGCTTGGTTTAATCAGGTCTTAAGCCCAAAAACTAGACTTAAGATTGCTTGAAACCTTCTTTTAATTTAAAGCTAGACTTATGCCTAAAGCCAGTATTTAGAATAATTTAAGCAAGCCTTAAACTTAAAGCAAACCCTAAGCTTAAACCTAGACTTAACACTGTTTTAAGCTTGCCTTAAGCCTAAAACTAAAGGGCTGCTTTAAAGATTTCTTAAACTTAAAGCCAGCCCAAAACCTAAAGCCCACCTTAAGCTTAAAGCTAACCTTAAGCCCAAAACTAGCTATAAGACTGCTTTAAACCTTCCTTAAACTTAAAGTCAGACTTGAGCTTAAAGTTAGTCTTATGCCTAAAGCCAGCTTTTAGACTACTTAAAGCCAGTCCTACATTTTAAGATAACCTTAAGTTTGAAATCGGCCTTAAGACTACTTTAAGCCTACCTTAAAATTAAAGCCAGAAATAATCCTACTTTAAGCCAGTCTTAAACTTAAGATCAGTTCTAAGCTTAAAGCTAGTCTTAAGCTTTTTTAAGCTAGCCTTACGTTTAAACAAGCTTTGTTTAAGCCAGGATGGCTTAACGCATCTGTCTGGCTTAAATATTAAGGCTATTTTTTAAGATAAAACTTAAAGATTTTACTGAACCCAATTCTAGAAACCTTAAGATTCTCATCTTAATTAAAGTTTCAAGAATTATTTGCAAATATATTTTCTTCATTTCCTTGTAATCACGTGATCAATTCAAAATTATTCTAACATTGACCTCTTGTTGTGACCCCAAAATAGCCATAATAGCACTTCTTGTACGCATCTGTAAGACTTTTAGATAATAATCTCAAGTTGTGTTGACAATTTGGCATAATTTGAGGTGTTCTGGGAGCGAGGAGCCAAAAATTCCCGTGAAGCTTGTAATCATATTTTTGGGAATTCTCCTAATATCTCCTTCGTGATACGCGAAGCTCTATCTCTCCCCATCAATGGTTTTTGACCCAAAATAGTATAATTATAAAATTCTTTCCGTGCGCTCGCTTTATCGTGTGTCTTGTAATAATTCTTCGCGAGGCGATGCATGGAGTAAAAAAGCTCCCTGACCACAAAACATCCCATACAATAAAGTCGGTGATGCTCTGCTTTTTTCTATCCTCAGCAATTCTTCTCTCTTGGTGCCTTACTCATCACTCTAATGATCTTTTTTTTTTCTGGGTGCCACGCAAGTGCGCCTCTCGCACAAAAAGCCATCCCTCCGTGGCTCTCGAGAGATGAATTGTGTTTGATGAAAATAATAAATCATATCATTATTAAATTTAATTTTAGAATAAATATCAACAGTTTGAGGCGCACAAAACCAAGAAAAGAGGTGAATGGGATTTGATCTTAGACGAAGGCTCAGTTTTTGGGAAGCACGAAATCAAATTATTATTATTTTTTCTCTCGTAGTGTCTATATAGCGAGAAAATCGGAACCCCATAATTTTATGTATGTTATATATGTTGTAGAAAAACTCATTTGGATCTTTGACTTCTTGTTTGTCTACACTCAATGCGACAAGGTAATAAACAAGGGAATTTTCAATGATCTTCAGTTGAAGTTTTAGAACTCTTTTGCATTGCCTGCAAAATGCATTGTTAAAACGATTGAAAATTAAATCCGCCACACGCAAAAAATTGCTTTGCGATGCATTGTTATTCCTTTTTCGTGCTCTCTTTGGCATTCCATCGTCCTCGGATTTCGCCTTTGCCCCCATTCAAATTAGCCCCACAAAATCTCAATGATTTTCCTCAGCAAATTTTGAGCGACGGGAAGGTCTTAAGAATATTTCAAAAATTCAATTCTTTAACGGACATTTTCACTTCAACATTGTACGTGCTCGCGACAAATTAATTGTTTAACTAATTACTCTGCCCTTAAGTGAATTTTTAATCACCACGATGATTTTAAATTTATGGGACAAGCAATAAATTTTATTGAATAAACTCATCATCTGCGAATTGTAAATGAGCAGAAAAAATGCAACTTTCTGTATCTCTGTCAATTAACTGCGCCAATTTTGCGCAATGGAGGTCTCAGCGGACAAACGACTTCCTGTCCTGACCCATCCGACAGAGTCCTTGATCCATCGTGGTTTCCCCCCACCTTAAGAGAGCGCCCAAGTCGAGCCCCAATGCGGATGAAAGAAACAGATGGGTGTAAATAATTCTTCTTGGCCGTCAAAACATTCATCTCTTAGATCTCCATTCACGTTTCCTCCGCGCGCGCGTCTCCCCTCATCGCGAAGGGGGGCGGTAGGGGGGGTCAGACAAAAAAGCGTGTGCTCCAAGTGTGCGCTTTTTCATCGCATTAAGACAAAGGCTCGGGCGATGGAGAGGCACAGGAAAAAAAGACCCCAGCAAAGAGATTGAACACCTTTTTCGAGAAATTGGTGTAGATGCCAGTATATCACCTTTTGATTTATTCACATTCCCTTCGTTTATTATTATTTGAGGCCACAATATTGCCGGAGAATGTGAATGAGATAAGCCTCCAAATGATGGTTGGATTTTTAGAGGTGATTCATAGGGTGAAACCATTGTCAATTGACTTGCAATCGATTTTGGGGAACTTGGGAAATTTGCATG
>CAKKOB020000663.1:0-24988 GCA_918844115.2 Phlebotomus perniciosus | reverse complement strand
CGCTAGCGCTTCATCTTAGTGGTCAAAAGGTCAAAAATGTCGAAAAAAGGGGTAAATTCGTATGGGAGGTACCAGATAGGGGAGGTGGGGGAAGTTTTCATATAGCCTATGTCCCAACCTGGGATGCCAACTATACCTATGTCAAATATCATCCGGATCGGTTTAGCCGTTTGGCCGTGATGCGCGTACGCACTGACAGACAGACAGACAGACAGACAGACAGACAGACAGACAGACAGACAGACAAACATTTTGGAGATGGGTATTTTCGTACTCCTGGAGTCACGTCCGGTCGAGATTTAATGGTTTGGGGGTGATCAGGCCAATTCAGATATGCACACTTGGCTTTATGTATTAGGATAGATTAAATCTGTTATAGAAAATTCGAAGTTTCTACTAGAAATTACAAAATTCATCGAATTTTGCTAAAAATTCATTATAATATTCTGCTAGAAATACTATATAGAATATGCTAGAAATTCGAGTTTCTTTTAAAATTTCTTAAACTTTCCACATCAAATTTAATTAAATTATTGCCCTAAAATTTTATTTAGTTTTACTAGAAATAATTTTCAAACTCTGCTAGAAATTAAATATAATATTCTGCTAGAAACACTATGTATAATAGATTCTGCTAGAAAGTCTATTTAGTTTCTTTTAAAATTTCATAAACTTTCCGTTTGAAATTTAATTATTAAATAACTGCTTTAGATTTTATTGAGTTTAAATTAGAAACAATTTCTAGAATCTGCTAGAAATTGAATACTATATTCTGCTAGAAATACTATATAAATTCTACTAGAAAAACGATAAATTTCTTAAACTTTCCGCTTATAATTTAATTAAATTTTTGCTTCAAATTTTAATGAGTTTATACTAGAAATAATTTTCAGATTCTGCTAGAAATACAATTTCTATTCTGCTAGAAATTTAATTCTTCTAGAAATTCGATTAAGTTACTTTTAACATCCCACAAACTTTCCGCTTGAAAATTAATTAATTAATTGCTTTGAATTTTATTGAATTTCCACTAGAAATAATTTCTGGATTCTGTAAGAAATTCAATATAATATTCTACTAGAAATTCGATTGAGTTTCTGTTAAAAACTTCACATTCATTCTGCTTGAAATTTAGTTGAATTTCAGCTTTAAATTTTATCGAGTTTCTACTAGAAATAATATCCAGATTCTGCTATAAATTCAATATAATATTCTGCTATAAATTCTAGATATATTCTGCTAGAAATTTAATTATATTACCTAGAATTTCTACTATGATTTCCTCTTAAATTCTGCTAGAAAATTCCTCTACATTCCTCTTAAAATATCCATCTTGCTCCCCTTTAAAATCCCCAAAACTTCCAGTTTCACGAAACGCTTAGCCCTTCTGATTAAAATGCATGAAATGACTCGCCTCTTGGCGAGGTAATAATATCTGAAAATGAATTTCATCTCCATCACGAAGGGAAATCCTCAAGAGCAGACGATTGGTCTTCTCTCCCCTCATGTTATAGAAGTTCCAACTAATTAATTCAAGTAAAAGTTCAACAATTCTGCACGGCTGGAAAGTCGCGAAAAGAGGGAATTTTTCCCCTATTTATTTTAGGGAACATGAATTGCGATTATAAATTGCAATGTTGGTTGTAATTTCAATTACCTGTAGATGATCTTCAGCGCCATCTAACTGTGGTCAATTTGTATATAAATTACATGAAAATATATATAAACTTTGCTCTAATTTATTAAAGAGCGACTCAACCCCTTCTGAAATTTCTCCCTCAACTTCGCATATTGACTTTGGCAGAGCATTTTGTTCGTAATGTAAAATTGCAAATCGCCGAGATAACAGCAATAAAATATGAATGTGTCCGATGAGTTTATGGCAGAGGGCAAAAAAGGAGGAAGAAGAATTCACAATATTGAGAGAGAGAGAGGAAGGAAAAGATGATTAAACGGCCCCAGACTCCTCATATACAGCAATTCATTGATGGCCGAGGAGTTGAAGCCCATCAGCAAAAAAAGCAGCTCAAGTGCCAAAGGAATAATTCTCGCGCGCGCTCGAAAGGGCGCAAAAAAGAACTTGAAGAAATATTTAAATGATCCACCGAGTCTCTTGTTATAACTTTTGACCTGACGAAATATCTAAAAGCTATTAAAGTCTTTTTGCCCAAGAAGAGAGCGTCCAGAATGGATTTTATATCACTGTGTGTGTTACATTTGAGGGCATGCTGATTTAATTTGCTGTAAAATATTATGATTTTTTTCTTGTGCTTTTGGCTTTCCACATCATTCATTTTTTATGCCATATTCATTTCTTTTAATTTCCTCCTCAATCTCTTGTGCGCATTTTAATGAATGAATTCCGTATACATCAAAATACGCAATGATATTTCCACAGTGTTTCGCAGATTTTCGCTCCAGAAACACATCAAGGGGATGTCACTTGAGAAAGAAGTGTACAAATTTTACAGGGGAGAAAAGTTGAGAAACGTTTGGCTTCTTGATCAGAAAGTTCAAAAAGTAGATCCACAAGCATCAAATATTTGGACAAAATATTTTTTAAAATAATAAAGAACGAGCCTTAAATTTAAGATGAAACTTGAAGGTTTAGGCCAGCTTTAATCTTAAAACCGCTTTAAGCTTTAAGTAAGCCAGTCTAAAGCTTTAAGTCAACTTTAAGCTTTCAGTTAGACTAAAATTTTAAGACAGTTACAAGTTTAAAGCTATTCCACAGCTTTAAGCTATATTTGAGCTGCTTAAGTAAGTTTAAGCTAAAAGCTAGTCTTATGCTTAAACCTGACTTAAATTTTAGAACAGCTTCAAACTTAAAGCCATTCTTAAGCTTTAAGCCAGTTTTAAAGCTCTAAACCAACATTAAGCTTCACCCAGACCTAAATCTTAAGACAGCTTCAAAGCTTGTGCTTAAAGCTAGATTTGAAGTCTTAAGCTTAAGGCCTAAAAAACTAAAACTTAAAAGCCAGTCCCAGGGTTTAAGGTATATTGAAGCTTTAAGTAAGCATAAACGTATAGCCAGTTTTATGCTAAAACTAGGTTTAAATTTTAGGTCAGCTTTAAAATTAAAGCCACTCCTTTCTAAGCTTTAAGCTGATTTTAAGCTTCAAATCAGTTTCAAGCTTAAAAGCCAGTCTCAAACTTTAAGCTAGATTTAAGCTTAAAGTAAGCTTAAGTGCAAAGCCAGTTTTATGCTTAAAAACTTAAAACCATCCTTCACGTTTAAGCCAGTTTTAAGCTTAAAAGCTAGTCTCAATCTTTAAGTTAAATGTGAGCTTTAAGTAAGCTTAAATCCATTTTTATGCTTGAAACCTAACTTAAATTTTAGAACAGTATTAAACTTAAAGTCAGGAAGCTTGAAGCTAGCTTTAAGCTTTATATCTTAGTTAAATTTTAAGACAACTTCGCGCTTTCAGAACAGTAAAACCTATTGAATATGTTTGTTTAGAGCTTTTACAAAAATTTGAGGGCTTTCAATGAATATTCTAAGCTTAGCACTTTTTTGGATTTTTCAAAAATTGTACCAAATATATCAATACGTAAAAAATTCAAACTTTGAAAGCTTTCCGAGTAAAAACAAACAATATTTTGAGCTTGTACATTTCCTTATCCAGTGATTTTACCCTTGAAGACAATTCACGCAAATATTTATTGAAATTCTTAGCACTTTTACGATGTGCTTCATCCATTGTGTCATGCCCTTTTCTGTCGCTTATGTTCAGAGAAAAAATGTAGTAATAAATTCCACAAATCTCGATGATAACTCATTATCGCTAACGTCATAAAATCGCGAATTATGAGTGTAAAAATTCCACTATTTTGTAGAACTCTCAATTACAATTTTCGCATTTTTGCACTAAATATCCTTCATATGTCTGGGCTCAGACTCATCACATATATTTTATCCATCTTGAAGAAAAAAAATTAAGAAAAAAAACACCGAAGAAATATTACGCGAAGAGGGTGAAAGAGAAGAAGTGCGTTTTGTGCAGAAGCCGAGACACAAATATATCAAGAAATTGTTTCTTAATAACATATTTCGCTGTCCAAGCGAGATCTCCTCTATCGAAGCCCTTCGAATGCACGTCTTCGGTGCATTCCTACTGTCCTCCAAGTCTTTTTTCGGCATCCAGGAGCGCATTCCCTCCCGCCTGAACTGAATGGGAAGATTCTAATTCATCCCATAAAAGCAAAAAAGCCCTTTTCGATAGAATCAATCAATTGGCAGAAAAGTGAAACTATAGTCGGTTTTTTGAGGAATTGAGGTGGAGTCGTCATGATAATTCAATTTTAGCCAATTCGCCCCTGGAGGAGTGATTTCTGGGGCGAAATGAGTGAGAGGCCAGTGGTCGAGGTATGTAATTTGCCAGCTAACACATCAGCTACCGTGGTACACCAACCGGCCAGCAATTACCCCAAAATTAAACGAAAATTGACCATGAATCTCTGGCATTCATGTTTCGGGCGCATTTTTAGCTATTTCACTCCAAATTTGAAATTATTGCCTTGTGTCTCCAAAGCAACAAGAAGTTGAATTGGAATTACCAATCGGAAAAAATTGGTCATAGGAATTGCATTTGCCACACACAGATTGAAACAAAAGAAGAAGAGGAAAAAATGTTATTTCTTTTGTTCAAAAAAATGCCAACAATGCGGATCCACTGGATGGTTAATGTTGTTTTGCCTCAAGTTCCGGAATGTTTATTTTAAAAATAGAACTTGTGGCCAAAAATATTCAAAAGCCAGTTTGCAAAAAATATAATGCAACAGGTTTTGAATTTTTCAATTACACTTGGGAACACATAAGCAGATATTTGAAATGAAAAAAAGACCTAATTGTAAAATCCAATAGTTGCACAAAGTGCTAAAGAAAAAGATTATAACTTAACATGGAACTAATAGAGAAATAAAACAAATTAACGGAATTATGTATATTGATTGTACCATTAAATTTATATCCGAAAATTAAAAGAATTGATTAAGATTTTATATCAATTTTGTGAGTTTTAGAATGAGTTTGAGTACTTAATCCTAATCCTAACCTCATCCTGAATAAATAATACAGAATTTAGAGATATGCTTATTTATAAGGATTTTTAAAAATATTAGAAGACTAAAACTGAATCCAGACTTGTATAAAACAGGCATCACATCTAACCCATCTAACCTTAAGTTGAAGACAAATTTTAGACATAAATCTTGCGTAAAGCTTAAGATTAAATTCAAGCTCTAACATTGAGCTTAAGACTAGTCTAAAGCTTAAGATTAACACAGCATAAGGCTAGTCTAAAAATTAAGTCTATGATCAAACTTAAGTCTAACCTAAAAATGAGCCTAACCTTAAGCATAAGGTTTGCCAAAATTTTTAGCCTAACCTTAAGATTAAGACTAAATTCAAGGCTAGTCTAAAATTTAAGCCCAACCTCAAGCTTACGGATAATCAAAACATTGAGCCTTTAAGCTTAAGGTTAGACTATAATTTAAACCTAACTTGAAGCTAAGGGTTTGCCTAAAATTTAAGTTCCTTTTCCATTCGTAAGCTTGCCTAAACTTTTAGCCTAAGTTTAAGCGTGAGGCTTGCCTAAAAATTAGAACAAAATTAAATGGCTAACCTAAAATTAAAGCCTGACTTTCAGCGTAAAGCTACCCTAAAATTTAAACCTAACTTGAAGCGTAGGGCTAACCCAAAAATTAATCCTAACTTTAGGCTTATCTAAAACTAAAATTTTAGCCTAACTTCCCTAAATTTAAGCCTAACTCAAGGTTATAACTAACAAGGTTATAACTATTTTTAGGTTATAACTAACCTAAAAATTGAGACTAACTTTAAGCTTGCCTAAAGTTTAAGACTAAATTCAAGGTTAACTCAAAATTTTAACCTAACTTCAAGTATAAGGCAAAGCAAAAATTTGAGCCTAACTTTAAATGTAAAGCTTGTGTAACTCTTAATGCTATCTTAAAGTTCAGGGCTAAAAAACGCGATAAAAAATAAAAAATAAAATGTTTTTAACCGATAGTTTATGAAACTTTTTGCGCTTTATGAAAGCCGCATTAGATGGTCTTAAATTTTTTAGTCGCTTTTAATTAAATAATTTGGCATTTCGTGAAAAATCTTTATTCCTCTATTGAAATAAAATCATTTTGTATTGGATTAAAATATAATACTTTCGAGCTATCCAATTAATTTATTAATTAAACTTACAACTAATTCAATACAGCAAAAATTATAGCATGATCTATGACCTCGAAACTTATCTTCTTATCTTTATTCTAACTTTGAATAATGTTTGTTATCTCAAATCAATAATTGTTTTTTTTTAAGTTTTTTTCAATGCCAAGAAAACCCTAAAAACAGTTTCTTACCCACAAGAATTTACCCTTTTGTTCATCTCTGTCTCCACCTTCGTCAAATTGATGGGCCGCGAGAACAGAAAGTGGGAGGGTAAGAAGTGCAATAAAATAGTTTATAATAGAGTGAGAGACATTTATGACTAGCTGTAAATGTCTCATTTGTTTGCAATTCAATGAAATATCACATAGGAATTCCCCAGCCAATACATTAATACTGTCTAGAGCAATTTCTCCACAACAAGAAACATTTGCATAATATTTATTCTTCGCACAAATTATTCATCTTTTCTCTCGTCTTTCTTTTCCTTTTGCAGGTAAGGCGATAGAGGCAATTTTTGAGCACAGAAACACCCTGAGAAAGCCCTTTAGTGTCCATCGTGTCTGTATATGAGACATCTTATGGTACTTTTTGGGCTTATTAAGTGACAATCGGTTGAGTCTCACGCAAGAGAAGTGAGAAAAGACGTTATTTTAAATGACTTTCCGCTGTGTCCCCTCATACGATGCCAGCGCTCAATGGGTAAGTGTAGTAGACAGTAGGGCAATTATTTTCCAGTTTCCTTGTGTTTTCGCATTTTGAAACACCCAGCTGAGACGCACACCGTGTGTTTGAAATTTCTCCGTTGATGGAGACATTTTTATGGTACAAAGAGACGAATGAGCTTTCCGAATGGAATAAATTATCTATTTTTGTTGGTGTAAAAGTCATTCATCGACACCTCAATCAGCATAAATTGGCAGTTGATAGGAATTCTCCATGAATGGAGCTTTTTCGGTGTTGGATATCAAGCAATAAGATAATGAATGTATCAAACTCGTTTCCCAAGCGCTAATGCAAGAACAAGAAATTCTCAAATCACCGGATATAAAGTATCAAGCAGCTATGATTTGACTTAATAATAATTAATCGGTCAAGTATTCGATGAAGCGTTAATGGTTGAGCAATGCCAATTGTGCGACTCTCAAGCCATGATGGGGGGAATTTCTGTGCGCGCCATGGAGAAAATTGCCCCTTTAACACGTCTTTGATGGATCTCCCTAACGGCGCTCTCCGCATACAATGGAAGCAAAATTAATGTTTCACCTTTTTTTCCATCATCCGCCAATAACCAACTCTACAAACCTCCCACAATTTTCATAACTCTCTCATAACGCGCGGCATCTCTTCTCTAAACAATTAATAATTCGAAAAAGGAAAATTCGTTTCGAGTCGTTTTTTTTCCACACTGGAGTTTCTGCATTTAAATACTCGTCCATCAATCGATTGAAGAATATTGTACAAACACGAACGTTATTAATGGCATTGGCAACTCCCCATTGAACTCACTCATTAGGGGCCGCGCATCATGTGAAAAAATCCTAGTTACAGACAGAGACAAGATCACCATATGAAATCACTTTTTGGGAGAACTTTCAACAGGTGCCGCAGCGTGTTTTTTGCCGGTGGTTTTTGGGATCTGTTTTTTTTTTTTTTACTTCTTACATTGCCCTGATACCAAAATAATTAATTAGTTTTCTTTTCGGCGGACGCTTTCTGGGACAGCGCGGCAGCGATCAGGAGGTTTTAGTTCATTGAAGAACAGATTTTTACATAATGGGTGTGAGAAACCAGCGAATTTGTATCACTTTTTTTATCTCGTTTGAGGATATAAAAAATAAGGTGGGAATTTTGGAGAAATTCGGGGAAAGATGAGTAAACTTAAAGTTTTTTTATAGAAAGTATTTTACTTTTGAATTTAGTTTCATAGGACAAATAAATTGGCGAATTATAGGTATATAGGAAGCTCCACAACTTATTCTTTTTGGAGAAATTCTTTACTGAATTGAGGAATTGAACTAAGAAAATGCCTAATATTTTGTTTGACTTGCCTTCGTTGATGAATTTTCATAGGACAGTAAGAATATTTATAGCAAAATTATAAGAAATAATCAGACGTTTTCCCTCAAAATCAATAAAGAAAATTTACTTTGTCAAGCCTTGCTTGAAGCTGAGTAAAACCTAATTTAAGGCTTGAAGCTAACTTAAAGATTAAAGCTGACTTGAAGCTGTCCTAAAATTTAGGTCTGACTTATAGCTCAAAGCTTGAAGCTTAAGGGAAAGCTTTAAGATTGAAACTAACCTGAAGTTTAAAGCTCGAAGCTGTCCTAAAATTCAGGCCTAGCTTAAAGTTTACTTAAAACTTAAGCCTGGCTTTAAGCTTTAAGGTTTTTTAAAGCACAAGGGAAAGCTTTATAATTGAAACTAACTTAAAGTTCAAAGCTTCAAGCTGTCCTAAAATTTAGGTTTGGCTTAAAGCTCAAAGCTTGCTTAAAGCTTAAGGCAAATCTTTAAGATTGAAGCTAACTTAAAGTTTAAAGCTGGATTAGACCACGAGGATGACTTGAACCTGTTTTGGAATTAAAGTCTCTCTTTAGCTAAGCTAACTTAAAGCTTTCAGTTTAATCGTTAGGTCTGTCTTTAATATTAAAATAAACTTAAAGCTCAAAGCTTGCTCAAAACTTGAGCCTGGTTTAAAGCTTAAGGGAAAGCCTTAAAAGTGAAGCTAACTTAAAGCTTAAAGCTGGATTAAACCAAGAAGGTGACTAAAACCTGTCCTAGAATTTAAGTCTGACTTTAGCTAAGCTAACTTAAGGCTTTAAAAAAGCTTCAAATTCAACCATTAGCTTCAGGTTTATTCTTTATTCAAAAACAAAAATTCATTTCAAAAATATAAGTTTTGCCAAATTTTCTAAAGCTCTAGAAAGTTTCAGTGATATTTTTTAATTTCTGGAGAAGCATCTGCGCTTTAATTTTTTTTAACTTAAAATATTTCTAAACTTTTGTAAATATTTAAAAGCTTAAGTAAGCTTTATTGTTCCGAAGCAAATGTATTTTTAATTTCTAAGCTTTAGCCATTTTAAAAGCTTTAAAAATTCTTAAATTTTACGTCAATTTTTAAAGCTTCTGAAAGTTTATTGTTTGCAAAATTTCTTTCAAAACTACTCGAAATATTTTTTGAGCTTAAGAAAGTTTCTAAGCTTTTGTATATAATTTAAAACTTTGAAAGCACTTTCAGAAATTCCTGAGGTTTAACAATTTACAAAAGTTTTAAAAAGCTCAAAAGCTTCTTTTACAGCTTTCAAGTTCATTTCGACGAAAATTAATAAATTTTATAAAAAACTCTGTAAGCTTCAAAAAACTTTTCTGAGCTTCTTAAAAACCTTTTGAATAGATAAAATGACCTGAATATTATTGCGCTCCAGCATTTTCTGCACACACCTGTTATCTGGCAATATTTCTCACTCTCAACCGAAAGATTTATGACGTTCTCTTGTGAGGAAATTCGATGGATATATTTTGAAGATTAGACAGTCGTAAAAGAGATTGATACACATTTGTGGCAATTTTGACGATGGAATGTCTCTATGAGCATTAATAGCTTAATTGGTTGGAGGGAGAGAGCTTTTAAGCTTCGCCATTTATTGTCGCTTAGCCGAACACCTGAGATCATGTAAATTTGTCACATTTGCCGCCAATATTGCTGTATCATGCTTAATTGCAACCAACTATTGGCTTTCTCAGGTGTTCGTTGCACCGGAGGGAGAAAAAAAAGAAAAATCCACTTAATTATTTTATCACAATGCCTATCGGCAATGCAAAGGTGATGGCGGGAATCGATTGGAATTTAGAAGAGAATTTTTACGATGAATTATTTGTCAGATTTATCTCTCTTTTTTTTGTCTCCTTTAATGCGTTTGCGGGACAAAAAACACGCAGAGCATCCAGTGATACCGAATAAATAACTTCTCCGGAGAATTCTCTCTCCTTCCCTTTCTTTGGGCCCGCACTGAGGAGATTACATCAGTGGACAAATCGTGGTCATGAAGAAAATATTCCATCGATCTGATTGCCCTTCATGGGGCGAAGAGCCAAGTGAACAAGTGATTCTCTCGGTGGGTCTCGGCGATCCCGGGCCAAATTGCCAGCGGACGCGGACAACATAAAACTTGATTGTCAAATGATAAAAATTTATTATAAACACAAGAGATCTCACCAAGATTCAGGTCAATGTCCCATCTTTTTCATCTCTCGCCAGAGTCAACAACAACAACAAAAAATGTGGACTCGCGCGTTGAAAGTTTTCGTGTGTTGGAGCTTTTGGACTTTAACTTTCAATCTATCTCCATGTTGCCATCCATTGAGCTACCGCGACAGCAATAATTTTCGCGTGCGCACATTTTCTCCCAGAGCGAGTCTTTTTTTATATATATTATAGGTAAAAAAAAGAGATGAATCTCCATGTGAGAGTTTTTCTTTCCCATCGTTTCTGGAGTCTAAAAAAAACGCCACTGTGCTTTTTTTTCTACGTGTAATCGGATTAGAGAATCTCACTGAGAAACTGAAGCACCCATGTTGACAAATATTTGTATATACACTTTTGTGGATCAGAATTACGAGCTCACGGACTCAAGATAATCAAAATTTTATAGGAACCGGACTTGAAAATTTAAGAGAGGAAAGGAAAAGGAAAAAAGAACATAAAGGAAGAAATAGGGATAAAATTATGAGAGCTTATTCAGAAAAGCTTCCAAGCTTTTATGTATTTCAATAAAAAATGAGCTTTCAGGGGAACTTTGAAGCTTTTCAAAAGCTTCTGAGAGATTTGTAGAGTTATCTGTGTTTTTGTAGAGCTTTAATACTTTTCTGGATAATGAAAAAGCTTCTAAGTTTTAGCACTTATTTGAAAGCTTTCTGTAAGTTCTAAAGTTTCACCTCATTTGAATACTTTTTGAAGTATTTGTGTTTGCAAAAAATGCTTTTGAAAAAAAATGAAATTTTTTTTTTTAATTAAAAAAAAATTGCTAAGCTTTCGAAGAGCTTTCGAAAAATTGCCAAAGCAAAAAAGCTCAAGAACTTTTTGAAGAAAAGTGCTCAAATTCAAAGAAATTTTCAGAGCTTTCCGAGCTTTCACAAAAATTTGAAAGCTTTAGGAAATTTTTCAATTGCTTTTTAGAAATTCCTGAGCTTTTATTTGAAAGCTTTCTGTAAGTTCTGAAGCTCCACCTCAATTGTACTTCTTGGAGTATTTCTGTTCACAAAAAAAGCATTTGAAGTTCTTGAAAGAATCTTAGCTTTTAAATTTTAAAAATTTTAAAAAATTGCTAAGCTCTCGGAGAGCTTTATAAAACTCTCCAACGTAAAAAAAGCTTAAGAACTTTTTTAAATCCTTTAAAATTACTCAAATTCAAAGAACTTTTAAGAGCTTTCACAAAATTTTATGAGCTTTAATAAATTTTTCAATTGCTTCTTAGAAATTCCTGAGCTTTCTAGAGTTCAAAGTGTTCCATTGAATAACTTTCCATAATTTCAGTAAAAAAAATTCTCGTGGAAGACCTCCCGATAGATATTAAAGAAAAAATTACCCGACTCCCAGATAAATTTCTCACATAAAAATCAATATTTATCGCAACCAATTAAATCTTCCGCCGTAAGCCATTGACTCATGGGTTAATATCTCGCGGGTGACATAAATGAGACAATTCACACACAATTCACAGGAAGACAAGTGGCTTTTTGCCACTGAATGAGCTCCTTTGAATAATTTGACTCATTACCTCACCCATACTCAATTACAAAGCAATTATGCTAATCTTGATGCTTTCTCAGGCATTGCAAATGCAATTGCTATCCTCACACCACCCTCCGCACACTTTGAACGAGATACCGGAGAGAAAGTAGTTCTGCTATTCGTAAAAAAAACAGCCACTCAACGTGGAACCAAACTAACAACTCTGGGGCAATTCAGATCACTCCTAAAACACACACCGAAATCACCACGAGGCACACCATTTATTTCAATCGCAATGTCTTTTTTTTATCTACCCGGCTACCACTGTACACGGCTGAGGATTTATTGAGAGCATGCAAGGTAGGGCGCATCAGGTTGTGGTTGAGGAAAGTGGATAAGATAGGCGGGAAAAAAATAATTAGGGAGCTTTAGAGCTTTAAAAAAAGTTTATATTGAAAAATGTCATTGTCGGGATTTGAACCCGCGCGGGCGAAACTGATGATCTTTTCTGAAGTATAGAAAGCTCAAGAACTTGAAAGCTTTTAAAAGCTCGCTTATATCTCAAAACAATAGGGAGATGTTACTGTTTTATTACACTTCCAGCACTTCTATATTTTGTAGAAAAGCTCCCCAAAGCTCTCAAATTCGGGGGCTTTCAGGAGCTTTCATTCTATAAATTTTACTTTCTAAACTAAATCTTTATTAAGCCACGTAGGAAAGCTTTCTAAAGCTGTTTAAAAAAGCTTTCTAAGAAATTTTTAAAAAAGCTTTCTAAAGCTTGTTGAGAAAGCTTTCTGAAGTTATTTAAGGAAGCTTTCTAAAGCTTTTTGAAAAAGTTTTCAAAAGCTTCATTTGAAGAAAGCTTTCTAAAACTTTTTAAGAAAGCTTTCTAAAGCTGCTTAAGAAAGCTTTCTAAAGCTGTTTAATGAAGCTTTCTAAAGCTCTTTTAAATCATAAAAAAATTGAAAAACGGAAAAAGAATTGTTTTTCAAACAGGATTCTTTGCCATAACTTCAAAATGCATTAAAAAATTAAAAGCTCTTTTGATCAGAAAAGCTCAGCGAAACTTTCTTATGAACAAAAGCTTCCAAACTTATTTTACCTCATTATACTTGTTTTTTGCTAAATTTTCCATTCCGAAACCTTTATTTCTTCAAAAACATATAGCTAGCCCCTCTCTGTAGCTTCCAATCTTTAGAAAAAAAAAGTAGTGGCAGTTATAGAGAAGAATATAAAAATTAAAATGATTCGTATTTGAAGGGCTGCCATTGCTAAATAGTAAAACTTTCATCGACATCATTAAAGTGGTGAGTTTTAATGGGCAAAAGTCACTAATCTTGCATTCCAACTGCCTATTTAATTGACGCACTCACATCTCACAAAAATCTCCCATAAAAATTAGTTTGATGTCTTTTCTGTAATCTAATATGGATGTTTAGAGGTTTGAGATGAAAAAAAATTTGTCACAAGAATTCCTACCCAGCATTCGGACAATCCGAAAATTTATTAACGCACTTTTCATCCGAAGCACCAATATAAAAGTTTTTTGGGCAATTAATTTGTCTTGACTTGTGGGACAATTTAAATCACCTCGCAGACAAAAAAAAGAAGACCATTTCCATCCAATTGACATTCACATTTTGCATGTTGTTGCTCCTCTCACGCACGAGAAAGAATGATAAGTGATTTGTGTGTCACATTATTAATCATTTTTCTCTGTGTTGTCATAAGAGTTGACTCTCTTAATTATGATTTATGCTGATATGCCAGTGAAATATTCCCTCTTATTCCGCCATGCATTTAGAGAAATGGCGAGAATTCATCCATTGAATTGGCTTCACAATAAGTGAATCAATAAATTATCGCAATTATATATGAAAAGTGCAATTGATGTGAAATTGGAACGAAAGACATCAACGATGTAGACGACGAACCTGAGCGCGCGCGATCACTTCTCCTTTGGACACTTCATTGAGGAAAAATAGAGTGTCTCCCCAGATCTTTCTGAGTACGACAGAGAGCAAATGAGGGGCGGGAAAGAGACAGAAATACTTATGAGATAAGAATCATTCAATATATGTGAGCAGCCATACATACAGACATAAACTCTGCAGAGCAGGTCTTTTACAACAATAATAAACCGCAGAATTACTCGCCGTTTGCTCTTACGTCTGTAAATGTGGACACAGGGTGGGATGAGAGGGTGGAAATCTTACCTGGAATATTCAAAATTTAACGGACAGTCAAAACCTTGAATTTGGGATCTAGCCGACTCCTCCCGGATAGGCCATCTTGCTTCAATTTTCTTGCTTCAAAAACCCCTAAATCCCTCCCTGGGGCCAGCCTCAGTGATCTTGTGAGTATTGTGAGATAAATTCTATTTGGCTCGGGGCCATTTAGTGGGGACTCAACCAGTGTACATGTGATACTCAAATCGTACGCATCGGAAAGCGCGTCTAACAGATATTTCGGCCGTTGGGTGAACTTTTATTGTTGTTGCGCCACAAAAAGCAAAAGAAAGAAATGTGACTCTCTTCCGTGTGATAAGGCCATGATGAATGGAAGCTCTTGTGGACATGTTTAGCGGAGGTGTTACGGCCACGTGATTGATGTGATTGATGATTCTGAACTACCTCACATGGAAGTGCCATCGAAGAAGCGGCGATTGCCCGATTTCTCCTCCAAAAGTGCCACAATGAACATCCTGACCACGGCGGGTCTTGAGGATGTTCTGAAACTCAATCAGGAGACACTAAAGTCCTCCCTGAGCTTTTTCAAGGGTCAAAATAACAATGAAGAACTAGAGGATACGGTAACCATCTCGGATTTGCGACCGAGTTCACTCAACAATCTGCTAAAACACAACATGGAGATACTAAAGGGGAATCCCATGGATAAACTCGATGGGGATGATAATAATAATTCAGGTGGCCTGAAAACACCCCCCAGTGATCGAGCCTTCCACGAAATGGACATCCTGGACAATCCAGGCCATTCCCAATCGTCCGAAGATGATGTGAGTTGCTCATGTTTTGCAGAGATTTAATTGATTCTGTCCATGATTGCAAGAGGTGGAGAACAACATGAAGATATTCTTTTTTTTCGTGTTTAGTGAAAATGATTGCGTCCGAGTCACGTAGTTGGGACGATGAGGACAATTAAATCGATTTGCTGTTTGCGGAATGAGATGCCCAATTAAGAGGGACTTTTAATGGGTCTGCTTGGGTATCAACAAAATGTGGATACTTCTTCCTTTATAGCCTATAATCAAATTCACGGTTTTGCCACTGACTTACTCGCGGGAGAGAGAAAGAAATTGATGGGAGAAATATAAGAAGGGTGTTCGTTCATGAGATTTTAAACAGTGGGCAGCGAATTTGTTGATCATTTTAAGTGATTTTTGTTGAGGAAGAATAGAAATTTATTTAACAGTTGCAATCGTTTCCAGAAACTGTTTTTTGGCTGTTTAAAAACGTTTCCAGAAACCGTTTTTTGGCTGTTTAAAAACGTTTCCAGAAGACGTTTTTAGGTGTTTAAAAACGTTTCTAGAAAACGCTTTTAGCTGTTTAAAAACGTTTCTAGGCGTTTAAAAACATACCAGTTGTTTAAAAACCTTTCTAGAAAACGTTTTTAGCTGTTTCCAGAAAACGTTTTTAGGCGTTTAAAAATGTATCAGTTGTTTAAAAACGTTTCCAGAAAAGAAAAAGTTTTTAGCCGTTTAAAAAAATTCCCAGAAAACATTTTTAACTGTTTAAAAACGTACCAGTTGTTTAAAATCCTTTCCAGAAAACATTTTTTAGGCGTAAAAACGTGCCAGTTGTTTAAAAAAACTTTCCAGGAAACGTTTTTAGGCTTTAAAAACGTACCAGTTGTTTAAAATCCTTTCCAGAAAACGTTTTTGGGCTTTAAAAACGTACCAGTTGTTTAAAAAACTTTCCAGGAAACGTTTTTAGGCTTTAAAAACGTACCAGTTGTTTAAAAACCTTTCCAGAAAACGTTTTTAGGCATTTGAAAACGTTCATAATAATAATACGTTGATAATAATCAATCTTAATAATAAAAAATATTCTTTTTGACCCCCCAAAATCCCCAAAATACCCCCCATTTGTAATTTTAATTCCAACTAACAATTCTTCTCCTCAGTGTAAGACCCAACAGAGTGCATTTGACGAAAAAGGTGATTAAATGTTGGGCATAAATTGTGAGAGAGCTGGAAAAACTTGTCCACAAATTGTACAATTGATTCGCCGGATTCTTTGTCTTTGGCTGCCCCGATATTTGCATTAATCCATCAATTTCCCCCCAATGGCCGCCCCTCTGGCGAGATGCTCGCTGTGACATACCCATCCCACTCGAAATCCGAGCTCCCGCGACAACTTGGCTGGCCAGTTCACGCGACTCTCTCGGCGATTGAATGACTCCCCGGCGGTGAGACTCCCCAGCTCACATCTAGTCTCACGAGACTACATATGGTGGCTCTTGGCCTCCGGCACTTTCAGAAAAGTATTAAAGTTCCGTTACCAGCGCGCGGCATTCGTGCGACAAAAAAGACAATTTCTGCACAGCTTCCAAGCATGAGGACGGCCGCGCAATAGCCGCAGTGCCAGGGGTTTTGGGCCAAAATGTTAACACTAATTAAGGGGGACTTTTATTGAATTTGTCTAACACGCGCTCCGCCCCTCAGGGGGACAATTCTACATTGATCTGGGTGTCAGTGGTAAATTATGATTTGGGCGAGTCCCACTGAACTCATAGCTGAACAGATAGCTGAGAAGAAGTCAGTAATTGCAAAACTTATAGAACAAAGTGAATAAAAAGTGACTTTGCATGATGCCGTGACATATTTTGTTAATAATTTGTAAAGACAGACTTGAAAATGGTCTAATGTAATCAAAATGGGTTTGTGTCTCGGCTAAGAATAGGCTGAATAATTTGAATAGACCTGTTTAGAAAAGTCAATAGACCTTTTAGACGAAACTGTACTTCTTTAAAAATTGCTTTACCTCGTCTTAACTTTCTTGACGAAAGGGCTTTTTGATTTGTCTAGAAAAGCCTATACCTATGCGAAGACATAAACCTCAACGCGTTTTATGAAGACTCTTTTATTAGTCAAGACACACACCTACTTTTGGCTGAGTTTCGGAAAACTTTCAGGTCAGAATGGAAGAAGTCCGTTCTTGAAAATAAAAAAGTTTTTTAAGAGCTTTTGAAAACTTTCAGGAGCTTTTCAGAAACTTTGAAAAGTGTAAGCCAGATTAGCAGAAAACTTTCTAAAATTGATGTAAAACTCTACAAAAATTTACGAGCATTTAAAAAATCTGAAAAATCTGTAAAGATTTCGGATAATTTTGAGAACTTAGAAAGCTTTAGAAATCATTTTTAGAAGCTTTTTTAGAAAGCTTGGATGAAAAGCCTTTGTTGGAAAGCTTTCTTAGAAAACTTCAGTTTCCAAGGGAAGCTTTCTTTGGAGAGCTTTCTTTGAAAGCCCTAGCTTTCATATAAAGCTTTCTTACAAAGCCATAACTTTCTGAAAGCACTTTTTTTTTTAGAAATCACGCACAGATAGCTTACTTAGAATGCTTCCTCAGAAAGCCCTAGCTTTCAAGGAAAGCTTTCTTAGAAAGCCATAGCTTTTATAGAAAGCTCACATATAATAGATATCTTACTTATAAAGCTTTCTTAGTAAGCCCTAGCATTCATGGAAAGCTTTCTTTGAAAAGCTTGTATTAAGCTTTTTTAGAAAGCTCACATAGATAGCTTACATAGAAAGCTCTAGAGAGATTTCTTAGATAGCTTTAGTTTTCTTAAAAAGCTTTAGAGGACTATATAGAAAATAAAACTGATAGGATGAAAGCTGCTTCTCCTCTATGACCAAACGGACAAACGGCGCAATTTGGATTGTAGTATCGCCCCTTTTTCGGTGTGGTTTGCGTGTCTGAGCCATAAAATATGATCAATAAATGAGTCCGATA
Organism: Phlebotomus perniciosus; assembly: GCA_918844115.2. Lineage (NCBI taxonomy): Eukaryota > Metazoa > Arthropoda > Insecta > Diptera > Psychodidae > Phlebotomus > Phlebotomus perniciosus. The sequence continues at coordinate 7,104 of CAKKOB020000663.1, read as the reverse complement.
TTGCTTCTTAAGACTCGGACGCTTAATATCAGAGAAAGAGAGACCAATTATGAAAGGCAACATCGCGAAGATGTATTCCATTTGTAATTGAGAACATGCATGTTTGAGGTGCTGCTATTTAAATTAGACATTATGATGGAAATTTCCTCGGAACGTCCCTTCAATCTTCGTAAAGAGAGTATTTATGTTTAATAGACCGTTTTCGCCCAATTCCTTTGGATACCAGAAATTCCTCAAAAGTACCAGATTAAAATTAGGATTCCTTTCATTTGAGACATTTTTCACGCAATTATGTTCACGTGTCTCCGTGAAACTACCTTTTTTTTAGAATAATTCTAGGTTATGTAACAATAAATGTGGGTTAAACTCTCAAGCGAATTACTTTATCAAACACCTTCAGGCAATTCCATTGAGCCGCGTGAAAAAAAATCACAATTGCTGAACAAAATCTTCTTTTGTGTTGCAAAAGAATATTTTGACTAATTGGCTTTCTTCAGCATCATTTCTCTTCGTCACTTTTTTCACACGCGCGTCAATATCAGCAATTTAGTGGGATAGTGTAAAAAAAAGCCTCCGACTTGCAATTGTTACCATGAAATAATCCCAATTTATTCAAATGATAAAGGTAAAATCTCCAAGTCACTCATCATCTCAGATCAACGGACATTCCACAAGAAGACAGAATTCCGTGGTCATTTTTTTCACATTGCTTATCTTGTTAATCCCTCGCCTCGTGTCTGAGCGTGTCTTCAGTGAAATTTCTTCATTTCTTGCAACACAAATTGCTTCTTCTCATATCAGTGTCTCCTCACAAGTTCATCTTGCACTCATTCGTCGATATCGTCAAACAATAATTGATTTACCATCACCTCCCACGTCTGATTTCTCTCGGATCAATCCGAAAAATAACAGTTTTCTGCCATGAGATGGCAGAAAAAAATCACCGGAAACACTTGTTAGCATTCATGACTTCATTTATTGCGCCTCGCATTCCGCAATCGATCTTACCGCGATAAGGAGAGCCTTCGCATCTTGTCAATTTATTCGCATATATTTTGGGCAAGAGAGCAAAAAGGTCTTTTCGTGGAATGATGGGGCCGCGATGTGGGTCAACTCCTTTCGCACACAGAAGTTAACCCTATGGAATTTTGGGAGTAAATGAAGCGGCACAAAATCTTCTCACTGTATAGCGTGAAGATGAGAAAACCCACGAGGGGAGTGAAACATCTTCGCAAATTACAGATGGAAAAATGAGGAGATTTAGTACAGATTTAGTACAGAATTGATTTTCTACGGAATCCAGTAAATTGCCAGAGACTATTTAGAACAAATTTTGAGCAAAATTGCTTTAAATCTACTTTAAGAAGAGCAGATTTTAAATAAATTTAGTACATGGTAAGAGGAAATGGGAAGTATTAGTACATATTTAGTACAGAATTGGTTTTTCACGGAATCCAGTAAACTGCCAGAGATGATTGAGAACAAATTTTGATTAAAATTGCATTAAATCTTGTTTAAGAATAGATTTTAAAGTAATTTAGTACAAGATAAGTGGAAATGACGAGATTTAGTACAGATTTTGTACAGAATTGCATTTCTACAGATTCCAGTAAACTGCTAGAGGCATAATTGAGAAAAATTGCCACAAATCTTCATTAAGAAGAACAGATTTTCAATAATTTTAGTACATGGTGAACGAAAATGAGGAGATTTAGTACAGAAATTGAACAATTGACCTCTAGTTGTACCGAAAAAGATACAAAAGATTAAATTTAGAACAGATTTTGATTAGACTTGCTTTCATTGAACTCAATAAACTATAAGATTACAATTTAGTACAAATTTTTGACAATTGTGACAGAATACGCTTTTATAAAGATCTACTTTAGTATTGATTTTAAACAGAACAAACTTCTCTTTTAAAGTAAGAAATTAAAAAATATTAAATTTAATAGAGACTTTATGGATAACTTCTTTTTATGGATCAGAAAATGCCAAAGGAACATTTTTAGTACAAAAAACAGTGCAAAGACTAAAAAATTAGTACCTACTGTTTTTTTACATTTTCACAGAAAAAGCTAAATCAAAGTTCGAACTGAAATAATAAACTGAGCATTTTTAGAAAATTGCAACATAATTAATATACTTTTTATTAAGATCATCTTTTGTACTAAACATTTTTTAGTGCAACGGTTTTTTCTATATATATAATCGCTTATCTTTTAACCAATAAAAAGTCAAAAAATAAATTTAATATCAAATTTAGTACAACTTAAAGCGCAAAATCACTTGAAAACTCAAGTTATACACCCCCTGTTTTCAGCTTTCCTCAAACATTACCAACAATTTGTAGTCATTGGCGAACGGGAGGGAGTGAAGAAGTTGTTAATCGAAAAATTTTAGCAAGTACCCAAAGAGAAAAAGGCCAAAAAGAGCAGCGACGTCTTTGAATAACAAGAAAATCCACATAAAAATTATCGCGCTGTGGTCGACAATAAAATTAAAATGAACATTTATCCAAGGCATATAGAATGACTATGTAAGAAAGGTTAAAGAAAAAAAAATCCACCAAGAATAGAAAGAGATGGGTGAAGGAGGTGAAATTGCTATTTGGGTGGAAATTCATCATTTGGCGGGAGAAAAGATCTGCGCGCGCACGTGAGACAAAAAAGCGCGCCCAATTTGTGGCCAACAATGCCTCCCGATGGCCGAGAGTGTTTGAAAATCTCTTCTTGGGATGGCTTTTGGGTTTTCGGAATTGCAAATCATAGTTTGAATAGGAGTTTTGAAATGATTGAAATCTCCACTCATACGGGGCTTTTGTGTCTGTGAGACTCGCCTGGTGCTCCATCTGATGAAGATCAACCTGTCCCACCGTCAAGTGAATATATTAAGGCACGGCTGGCGAGGGGCAAAAAAGTCCAAGAAAAATAACTAATATGTTAACATAATTATACACAAGAACTTCCAATGGAGAGAGCAAAAAAAAAGAGTCACTATTTCGAGGCTAATGACCCATCGCGGGCTCTAAACACTGTCCTATAGGAGCAATTTTCCTCCACGTGTTATTTATGATTGCAAAGCCCGCAAAGGGTCATGAGAATTTGCATAAAATTCGATCGGGTGTCACCAATTAGAGAGAGACTTCTGCTGATATTTTTGGGACCAGCAGATGATCAGCAAAAGCGCGTGATAAGTCTCTTTGCGTGCCTGACTTATCACGCGCTGTGATTCTTTTATGGCGAATCCAAAACGAAAACGAAAGTTTAACAAAATTGTCTAGAAAAAGCTCTAGAAACTTTACTGAAGTTATAAAAGCTTGGAAAGCTCTTTAAGAAACCTCAAATAAATTGATTAAGCATCCAAGAGCTTTACATTTTTGATTAAAGTTTCAAGAACTTAAAAGCTCAACAGAGTTTTTGTATTTTCAAAAACTTTGCAATAGCTCTACAGGAATTTCTGAAAGCTTCGGTATTTGGTATTTCTATAGAATTATCAAAGTTTTCCTATAAAAACTTGTGAAGCTTTCCTATAAAAATTTGTCAAGCTTTCCTATAAAAATTTGCAAAGCTTTCCAATATAAATTTGCCAAGCCTTCATAGAAATATTTACCAAGCTTTTCTAAAATAATTTCTCAAACTTTCCCATAAAAAATTATCAATATTTTCTATAAAAAAAATTTACTTAGCTTTCACATAAAAATTTACCAACCTTTCCTATAAAAATGTCAAGCTTTCCTATAAAAATTTGTGAAACTTTGCTAAAAAGAAATTTGCTCAGTTTTTCTATAAAAATTTGCCAAGCATCCTATAAAAATTTGTCAAGCTTTCACATAAATTTGATTTCCTGAAATTTGTATCATTTTTAAAATAAAAGAGCTTTTTTCAATTTCGGAAATTTTGAAAAGCTTTTGGATGAGCTTTAGTAATTCATATGGAATTTCTTGAATTAATTCTAACAGTTTTAAAAATTCCATGGAGCTTCAAAAGCAAATACTAAAACTTTCGAAAATTTGTTATGCTCACAAATTGGCATAAAGCTCTCAAAAATGTTAAACTGATAAGAGCTTAAAAAAATCAAAGCTTTTAAGAAATCTATTATGATATCTTACCGTTCCCTACTTACAAATCGTTTTACTGAAGTCTAACAAACAGCCAGACGGCCGACCGGTCAGAAAAATCGTTTTTAACACCTGAAAGAGCTATTCCACAATTTGAATTCTCATCCAACAACATAAACTGTGACTCTGGAAGAATCAAAGCTTAAAATTCCTTGCTTTCCTAAACTATAATAACAAAATTTCTGTGGCAAATTCCACGTGAGGTGCAATAAGCAACAAGAAACCCGGAGATTGAGGAGACTCCGCCGCACACCAAGGCAAGATACTTTCAAGGTAGTTAGCATTGTTCAGTTGGGTGTAACCCGTCTCCAATGCACTTGCCATGCGTCTAAGAGTGCAGCTCTCTTGCTATTTAAATGTTGCTCTCCAAAAATTCATACCGCGCAACATTCACAAATAGTTTTTCAAAGAGCTGCGATCAAAGTCCATCAAAAGGGGAGTCTCTCTAAAGACATTATTTATTTCTTTTCTCAATCGCAAAAACATGAATATTGGGAGCAGTGCGAGTGAGGAAAAAAACAGTTAATTTCTAGTGAATAAAACACTTTGTGAAATGTGTTGCATTTCAAAATTAACATGTCAATCAATTTAATTCACCATTTTTTCCGGTCCGTTTTTCCTCATCTTTTGCTTTGAGAAAAAGACTTTGAGATTGTGATCTATTCAGATCATTCAGATAGAATGATTGGTTAGAGGTTATAGATTAAGATCTGATATCGGATTAACTTTTTTATCAAGATTTACTAAACCGCTAAGGTTATCATTGACTGAAGCTTTGAAAATTTGAAAAATAACAGAAATATTTTAAAATTTAACAGTTTAGCATTTGAAGATCACAAGATTTTCATCTAACTCCTCCCTTATTAGTTATTGAAAACTTCTGACTGACATAACCTCATTTTTCTAACCTCAAATAACTTTTCGGTATCTTTCTTCTATTTTTTGATGATTTTCAAAGTTTTTTAAAAGTTTAAGAAGATTTTTAGTAAAAATCTTTAAAATTGTCCCTCAATGCTCATAAATTCTTCCTTAAACATTAGAAACCGCCATGACTGTTTCATTGTAATCATTGAAGTGTTAAATTTTAAAAACCCCTTTCTGGTGAAATCTCAAATGCCAAATTACTACCTCTAGCTTCCTAATTACTTTCCCAAAAATAAATCATTACGAACCTACGAAAGTGACAGTGAAAAGATCAAAAACTCAAAATACCCAAACTCATAATGAAGTTTCTCTTAAATGAAGAACCTTAAGAAGTTTAAATGCAACCTACAATTTGCTTTTCATCTCATAGCAAAATTACTTCTTCTATTGTTACAAAATGACAATCTAAAATGCCGAATTAGATCAACTCTGCTCACAAATGAGGATATCATTTCGCATTGAAGTTGTTCGGGTGTAAAAAAATATCAATGAAACATCCAATCAAAATTTTTCATAGTGAAAGTTTCAACGTATTTTTTGGGCAATTAGACTGATGCAAAAGGCAAAAAATCCACATAGATTTTTTACCAATGCAAGTCTTACTAATTGCTTCTCTTTTTATTCCCGGCAACATAACCAAGACAGCCTATATATGTATGTATGTATGTATGTGAATCCCTCCCTGATTTCTCACCAATAAGCATTGAGTTATTGAATATTTTTGGGGAAGAAACTGAAAGCGTGCAGTGATTGAAATTCATTTCCTAATTTTATTTACCCGTCTTCTGGTACTCATTTTTGCCCTCAGGGCAGATTTTGGTTCACGTCGATTACCTTCGAATATGCGTCATCCCATATTTTCACTTCTCCCGAAAAGTATTTTCCTCATTTAGATTGTAAATTATGTTAGAAGGTAATTATAAAATAATATTTCATAGGAGAAACAATGCAGGGAATGTCGATAAATGTGTCAAATTAATGTATTAATAGTTCATTTGGTTAATTTTTAATTTGAATCACTGAAAGAAGAAATTTGTTGAATCAGCAAAAAATGTCTTTAATTGAAGGAAGTCAAACTAATGTTAAATTTTAAACAAAAACTTTAAACGCTTTGGCAAACATTTATGAATAAGTTTAATCAATATAACAAAAGTTCAATTGAATTAACAAACGTTTCCTTAAAACGTTTTATGAATCTAACCAATGCTTGTTACATTTGACAGTTCTTTAATCAATTTAACAAAGGATTTGTTAAATAAAATGCTTTTCCAGATATTTACGAACTATTTCAATAAGTCCTTAGTGGAATCATAAGTTCCTTTACCAATTTAGCCAATGTTTTGTTGAATTAACAACTATTTTCTAACACCGTTTATTCAGTTCAGTCAAAGTTTGTTACACTTGACAATTCTTTGGTCAATTTAACAAATAATTTGTTAAATTTACAACTATTCCAGTCAATATTTATTCTACACAATCTATATATATATAAAGTAGAAAGTGCATATGTGAATTGGCCAGATCACTCCCAAACCATCATATCTCGACCGGACGTGACCTCAGGAGTCCGAAAATACCCATCTCCAAAATGTTTGTCTGTTTGTGTGTGTGTGTGTTTGTATGTCACAGCATCACGGACAAACCGCTGGACCGATCGGGCTGATTTTTGGCATGGGTACTTAGGGTACCTCAGGTCGGGTATTAGGCTATAGGAGAACTGCCCCCACCTCCCCTATCTGGTACCTCTCATACAAATTTACCACTTTTTTCGACATTTTCGACTTTTTCATCACTAAGACAAAGCGCTATCGGATGGCGATGTATGGTAGGATTGGTCAGGGTAGGGTGCCATATAACCCTATACTATAGGGGATAGCCCCCTTCCTTCCTATGATATGACTCCCATACAAATTTCCCTATTTTTCTGATAATTTAAACTTTTTCACTAATAGGATGAAGTGTTAGCGGGTCATGATGTATGGTGGGGTTGGTCAGGGTAGGATACCTTATAATCCTATACTATAGGGGATAGCCCCCTTCCTTCCTATGGTATGGCTGCC
>CAKKOB020000662.1:0-40442 GCA_918844115.2 Phlebotomus perniciosus | reverse complement strand
CACAGCTCTGCAGAAAATTCGAGATAAGACTGTATTGAAAATACAACATGAGTGATAATTGGTGAGATAAGAATAAACTGTGTTAAAAATGAAATATACAATGGAATTAAATGAATTTTCCAAAAATCAAAGTTTTTTCACATATTTTAAATTTACGGAACCGTTACGATATTTAAAAATGACACCCGAATTAGAGAGTTTTGATGTCTCATTTTCGGTCCCAATCACACGAAATATAGAGATTGTACTGTATTGCCATTTTTGTGTCGGGTTCAATGTTTGCTCACTTAAATACCGACTATAGTTTGAATTTTTGAATTGACCAAATTAACTGTTCAAAAAGTAACAGCCATTACAAACTCTTAATAACGATTTATTTTACGATTCTTGTCTTCCAGAGAACTTTCGTGGACTGTGTAAGACTTTCATAAACTTCATAAAGAATTAAAAAAAAAGATTCTTCCAACAATTTCACTTTTACTTGTAGTTTTGACAATTTGAAAGAAAATATATGTATACTAAAATTTAAAAATTAACTTTATCAAACAACTCCCAATTTAATATGTATAACCCAAATATAACCTTAATCAAACCTAGTAATGTATAATTGTTTCCCTAACACTAATAATTCGTAAAATACCACTGATGTCACTATAATAAAATAATCTTCTTCTGGGCAGCACCAAATTTATCTTATTGTCCCATCCACTTACACTGACTATACCAGCTTATCGGAATCTATGCTATGCTCACCCCCCTTGGTTTCCACCCTGTTTTTCCACTCGCAGAGGACGCCAAGGAATAAGATGGATTTTACTGTTATGGTCCCCACAGAGAGATACAGTGATGCTATTTAATAACAACCCAGCACCTATATATTTAAGATATTTGTGACGGAAATTTCTCTGTCGCCCTACTCGACATTAGTTTTCTCTTATTGAGATAAACGATTGAGCGGCGGGTGAATGAGACGCAAATTTCCTATTGTGATTGTTTGTCTCCATAAATCTATATAGTGGGTGATGAACTCGGGCGGAGGCAGATTTTTAATCAAGCTGATTAGTTTTCTACGGAATTAATCCAGCAACATGTGAGATGGTGTGGAAAAATAACTCTCAGCTCTGTGTTGTTGCGGGTTGTCAGGAATTTGCTGGTGTATTCGAGATGCTTCGTGGAAAGTTGCATCGCAAGAGGATGTTATATATGCAACTTTCCCAGATGTAGGGGGGCTCCTGGCAATGCATGAGAGATGAACTTTAAGTGTGTGAAAGGAAGGGCGTATCTGGAGCTTTCCAATGGCTACATTTGGAAGTAGTGCTCATGCCCAGACGATGTTCCTCTCACCCAACTGACGACTGTCTGCAGAGTGGCTGAGGAGGAAGAAAGGATGAAAAAAGCCACGGACAGTGTGGGAAGAAAAAAGTATTTGCTTGTGTGGATGATTGAGGTGGGAGAGTGAGACTCATGCGCGTCCACAAGGTGACGCCACGAGCGTGGGAAAGGTATCGATATACCACTATGTTCTGCGGGGATGCTCAGCAAGACAGTGGCTGTGGCGGATTAATTATTCCACAGGATTTAGGCTTCAAGTTCAAGCACCTTCGACGACGTCATCAACTGTGAGACACAGCGCGAATAACTTGAAGGGTACAATATGTATTTCTGTGCGAACCTAAAAGTTTCCTCTCTCACATCTCTAGTTTATAATGCTATTCCATCTCTCCCTTGACACACTTTGTGTCTGGGACGTTGTACTCTCATCCACCCCGAGCTAATATGGTTATTACGCACTGACACAGACTCATATATACAATATCCCAAAATGAATGAGAGGGGTGGCGCCGCCATAGGAGATTTGGAAGAGATTCCTCGCCCCGAAGTAGGGCACAAAGTACCTAACCCAGGGAGTTATACCCCAGTTTCCAGACACTCCCAAACTTGCCTCCTATGTGCAGTGTAACTTGGTGACTTCCAAAAATTTTTCTTCGCACAGAAACTTCCTCAATTTCACTCTTAACTTGAATTGTTGTTCGTCTCTACCCCATCTCTCCGGCAGCCACTCATTGAGGCGAAATTGCTCAAGAATTAGCAAACTTTCTCCCACACACACACAAATGAATTATCAGTCGCGAACTTTCCTCATTGTTTACTTATTTAATCCACACAGTGCATTGACACACATTTTCGCTGAATAAACCCCTCGCAGAATACCAAAATATTTGATGAGTGCATCCCAGAAGGATGTATTAGTATATAGTAGAGCTTATGCTAAGTCTGAGGGTTGATTAGAATGATAGTGGGCCTCCTATCCCCTTAATATGTAAAAGGAACTAATTATAATTCTGAGGGAGAAATTTAAATTCAATCCTAGTTTTTCCTAAAATTAACCCTATTTAAAGGTAAATATCTCTTTTTCTAACTATTCAGGATTGATAGGAAATGTTAGACTTAGTTAGGCTTAACTTATAGGTATTAGCCAACTAGAACAGCTAAGATTTCCAAATAAATTGCGCTATGATTAGAAATCGCGAGATTTATCTAAATTAATTAAAGCTAAGACTAGAATATACTAGCCTATATTAAGACTATACATATTCTAACTTACAATTCCTGCACGTACCTTTGAAATCACTCTTGGAAATTATTCTGTAAGGACATTTCTCTCGAAACATCAACCTCTGTTATTATGATAATATTTCCTTTAGAATGCTACACCATCGCATCGACACAATGGGAAAGACCACGCAAATCCACGATGAATGCTACATTTCCAACTATAAATTATTAATACTGCGGTTATGTACACACATTTAGATACACCACATACGAATGAATAAAACATTGCGGGTCATATTATCCGCAACAGGGTGCGACAAATGACATAATTATTCAAATTATGACGAAACAGCGGAGCTGCGAAGACGACGTACTGGCTCAATTAAATAAATATTCATGATAATCATAATAATATACTTAAGGCCAGAGATATGAATCCACAATTTCAATAAATGCCCCCCTCGACATTTAATCATATAGAAAGAAAATCTATATGCAAAATAATTTATGAGAATATTACTGCAATTATGAGATAATGATTATATTAGAAAGTGATACTGCTGAAATGATAAAGGGTCAGTATTTGCAGTACCGAACAGTTAGTTTTAAAAGTTTAAACAGTAGCAGGTCTAGCCTTGACCTCACTTTCAAAACTTTTCTGTTAAACGAATTTATAGAAAATTAAACTCAGATTCCCAAAATATATCTTTGGAGAAATTTAAGCACAATATTTTGTATTTCCATATCTGTGAAATTTGTCCCCTTTGTTATCCAAACACAACAATAGCAAGAAACCAACCGACCCTCATGCAAGAACGATGTTACACAGAGTTTTTTCAATGGCTCGAGACGGGTGGAAAATTGGTGAAAATCACCCGAAAAAATCATCAACTAATAATGGATGACATTGTCCATGATGAAATTTGTATAAAACGGATGTGGACCCACCAGGCATGGCCAACAACGGAAAAACATTTACGCGATGGCCCAACAAAAGGCACCACAGCTCGAGGGGTCGTTTGCAAGGGGGAGTCAGGTTTTTTGTAGCCAGTTGCATATGAAAATAAATTTCAATTTACAAGTGACCATCCACATTCGACCCACATATTCTTGTATTATTCTTCTCATCGTATTTTTGCCACAGAAATAAGGGCGCCCATGTCGACCCATTCCATGCAGTTCTCTCTTTTTTTCAATTTCCATTTTTGCATTTCAATGGTGGACTATTTTTTGCACTTTTCTCAATTGTGTTTATTCAGTGTTGGATTTTTTTGTGCTCGCTCTCTCCTATTTACATTTCACCGCCTCGACATTTTGGACGATGAGGGAAGTGAAATTTGCAAAAGAATAAAAATGTTTCGTCATTGGAAAAGGGGGGAAGACGGAATTTCAAGTATTGACAAAAATTCCTCAAGTCTTCAATTTCCAATCGGGGGGTGGTTGGAAGCTTTCATGTGCAATATTGTTGCGAGAAAAGCTCTGGCGAGAGTGTGTGTGGGAAAGAAAATCGGGTGGGTTGATGAAAGTGTCCCGCCCTGATATCAGAAAGCACCTATTGCGTCGTTCCATTTCTGTTTTTCTAGCATCTCCACATTTTCTCTCATGTTTCGGGGCTCCCCACATAGCCAGCCCAGGAGCATATATAGCGACGGGTGAGGCGAAATGGTTGAAACTGTGCCTGGAATTCAGCTCGAGTGCAGACCTATAAGAGGAAAAAGCTCCAACTTTGCCGACATTATCATTGCAGATGCTGGCAAGAGGAACGAAGAGAAAAGTATTTCATTATTTATTCTGTCGTCGACAAGGGAAACCTTCACCGGCGAAGAGCACGATCACCTTTTGGGGAGGAAGTGGAGCTTTTTCTGCACCATGTGTATTCATCCTAAGAAACTTTCTTTCCCTCATTATAGACAGTTCCTCCTCTATATGGATATTTTTTTATTCGTTTCCTTCAGTCTTCAATTCATAGGAAAGCTCGCCTTATATAGTTTTCTTTGAAAAAGAAAAAAAATAACACATCCCAGACAAATTTGGTACAACGTGAAATCTAATTTCCCATGAAAAGGAGTTGAATGAGAAATTTTCATTAGAGAGCACATACACACTCCAAGTTTTGCTGAACTAACCTACCGCAATTATAATGTGTATAGAGCCACCAACTTCATATGAAATTCATTTATACATATATTTGTTAACATCTCATACTATATTATTCTATTTTCGAGCATTCACACACCATATAAACTCTGGCTTTAAGGCAATTAATTCACTCACCTCATCTCTCGCATCAATTCAACAGGAAACCTCAATTAACAATCATCTAATCATAAAGTCGTATTCTTTCCATCTCCTTAATTGGCACAGGAGTCGCAAATCTAAAAAAAATGAGCAAAGAATATTAAGTTTTCCCGCCAATGAGATTAAACTTTTAAATTTATTTCTGAACCTGAACTTGAGGAAATTTTCAGAAAACTCATTTGCTGTGACATGGAGAGTTTTGAAACATTGTCCATTTTCAGGAGCGACCTTGAAAGAGTTCATATTTTCAACTTTTCCTCATAGTCTCGAACTTTGTTCACCCAGCAGAAAGATTGTTGAATGTTTTCGAGGTGGTTAAGAAACCAAAGAAAAAGTTAGTTACTGTTTCATTACCCTAACTTTAGTCCTTAACTGTCAGCTGGGTAGTTTGAAATAGGGTCATAGGAAGAATTGCTGTATTTATTTTTATCTAATATCTTTCATTGAAAATTAATCTCTTTAAACTTTCTTCAACATCTTCAAACAGAGTTAATTATAAAGTTACCTACAGACTGAATAATAAAGCATTTCATGTGCTTTTCATGTGCCAAAATCATGCTAAAATGTTCATCAACAAGCTTGTAAAGTTATTTTTTGTATACTCGAAAAGCATTTTTTTCTCCAACTCAAAAAATGGTCAGAGTGTGAGGGAAAAAGGGGCCAAAGAGCATGAAAAAGGGAAAATTCTCAGAGAACATTTTTATGTGTTGCAAAAGTTGGGTGAGATAAAATAAGGGGGTGCAACCGCCGAAATTTTAATGCGTTTTACATATAAAAGAGCCGTAGACTATGCGAAAATAATGAGCACCCCATAAGCCAAAAATTATGATGATGCTGGGCCACAAAAAGCGGATGTCGCTGTTGTTTAAAAAGAAATAAGGCGGAATAATAAATAACAAGTAAATTATATTACAATGTTGCCCTGGTTTGAGGAAGAGGATATGATGTGTAATAAAATTTCATTGAGTGCGAAAATAAAGTTCATTTTCCGCAAATGGAGTATTCATCATATTTAGGAAAAGGCGATATTAAATTATCCATATAGTGAGTGAGCAACATGTCTTGTGGGAAAGCATTGAAGAAACTTCCCAACCCCCAACCCTTAAGCGTCAGCAGAATTCTCTTCGACTCTGATACTTTATGATGCCCTCCCAAAAAAAAGGAGAATTTAATTCGAAATCAAGCACGTATTTGGATTTTCTTGTTATATCGCCAACCCATGAAATGAAATCTTCAAATAACCATTCTTGGACATAAAACAAGTAAGAGTATAACATAAACACAGACAAATTCTGAGTTTCAAATCAAGCGGAATAATCCATTCAACCCTATAACTTCCTCTTCGTTGACGTCGTTTTCCGCCGAGAAAACTCCATCCCCTCCACCAAGCCTTCAAATTGCAGGAAGGGATGAAAAAAGCCAGATGAAAAATTCTCCCATTTCCCAGCCACTTGGACGCCCCTGACAAAACAGGAAATGCGATAAAATAAATAAAATCATTAAAATTAAAATCACTGTCAGGGCAACATTGAATTCAACTTAGTCCTTACAAGACTTATTTCTCTACTTTTTTATCTCTTTATTGTGATTTAATTCCAGCAATAAGGGGAGACCCTTCCTGCACCCTCAGACAGACACATGAATTGTCTGACAAGTGGCGGACGTGGACAATGTCCAAGAGCTCAGGGATGCTCAAGCATTTTTTATTTATCACCTTCAAGTGATTCTTGGTGTCCGGGAATTGATATTGAGGGAAATATTCCCGTGCAGGCACGAGGTATGTCCTGGATGTGTCGGCAACCAAGTCACGTACTTCACTTGTGTTGTTCTCCCAAGTGTCCAACATTTCTTGTAAATGGTATGCTTAACCCAAAAAGAGTCTGAGGTATTGGATTTTAGAGGAGATATAAGACAAAATTACGAGCCAAACATAAAAAGTATAATTTTAAATTAAAATGGGATGTTCAAAAACTTATCATTATTTCAAAATTATTTTAATGAGTTAAGAAATATAGGGGAAAGTAGGGAAATTTCGAACACAGACTCCGTAAAATCATCACGAATTGAGGATAGGGTTATTCATAAGGACAGAAATCTTGATGGATTTCTTGCAAATATCTATCTCTTATTTCGCAAATATCTATCTTGCAAATATCTCCCTTCTCCCCTATATAATAATAGCGTTTTTTTTTCACAAAACATAAAAGAACACTTCCGACAGCGCAAAAAGCAATTCAGTCCATCTCTCTGGGAGATATTATTTCACACACGGAAAGGTGAGACACTTCAAAGACACACTTTTTCGAATAAAGGTGAAATTAGTTGAAAAATATTTCTCCATCAACTGCTACAGGGTTCATTTTACCCCTTTCTGTATATAGTTGAATGAAATGGATAAAAGTGAAGCTCTCAAGTTCGGGATGGCATGAGGGGTTTGAGTCGGGAGTGATGTATTTTATTTCTCATAATCAAGAAATTCATCGCGCCTTGAATTTCAATGCTTTTGAGAGACAGAAAGTGCCACTACAGCTTGAGGTATATTGTCTTGAGTCTCCAACCGTTGCCATATACCCGTAAAATTTAATCACAAAATTAATCTGGACGTCTGCAACCGCACTCAGAGTTATTTCCAGGAGAAAGACACCCCCTTGAGCATCGCTCCATTATAATATTTATTCATATAAGACAGTGCATGGCTCAGATCCCCAAGTGCCAGGGAAAATAATGGGTGAGGATATAAGGAGACAGTCGTGGAAAGTGGGCTCTCTCTCTGAGGCGACGAGGTGTTGAATAGTCCCTCCCCCCAAACCCCCTTTCACACTCACTCATTAATTCCACAGAGTCTGGCGACGGCACCTCCAAAATTCTGCACCGCACGGATTCGCTCATTTTGTGTAAGTCACAGTGTCTAACATGGTTTTTGGGTTGATGTAACACCACCGAATATCATCGCATCGCGCCTGTAAATTCCTAAATTCCATCCTTTCAATACACCTGCACAATTCTCCTGGAAGGGAGAGTCCCTCTTGCACAAAAAAGGAAGCCAGTGCGCATTAGAATTAGTCTCGACACCGTCTATTGACGTGACGACATGCAATTCTCTCTTGTATCCGACAGGTACACCGTCTTTTTTCTCTATGCAAGGGTGAACCCTTGCCTATCGGGCCCGAATGGAGCTGTTTACGAAATTACATATACCCTCCCTTCCTGGCAGGATCAACCCCTTTGTTTTGTCGAACACACACTCGGCCGAGTAGCGTGACGAAGAGGCTATCTTAATGCTTTCTAATTTGCAGCCAAAAAAGGAATATTTAAGGTCTTGTGTTTATTTCGCTTTGATTGAATGAGAAAGACTTTTGCCTTTCTTGTCTAATTTCAAAAGGTTTTATTACCACCCGAAATATCAAAAGGGGTTTCAATAGAAACTTCACCCAATCTCCCCTAATATTTCTTTTAAATTCTTTAGCTGTAATAAGTCAAAATCATAATTTAACTAAAAGCAGCATCTACAGTAGAAATTCCATAATCCGCGCCCTCATAATTCGTTTGATGTTTCAGCCGTTGCATTCAAAAATTATTTGTTTATACAAAATGTAGTACGAGAATATTTTTTGTTCGTCAATTATTTTGTGAAAAAGTTAAGTTTGATCAACATTTATGTGTTAAAATGACAAGAAAACATACCAGCACGACCCTTAGCAATAAAATAAAAGCCGTCCACATTATTCGTTGTACATTATTCCAATTCCGATCTAAAAACCGTTTGAATATTTTAAAAATCGCACGGATTACAGGATTTGACGTTTTGTCAAAATGGGTCCCAGTCGCACGGATCAAAGGGGAGATATTAGTGAGAAAAAGACGTATACCACTTCCAGCACTTCCACTTTTTGTAGAAAAGCTCCCAAAAGCTCCAATTCGGATTCTTTCAGGAGCTTTCATCATATCAATTTTTCTATGTCTTCTAAACAAAGCTTTCTAAGAAAGGTTTTTGGAGCTTTCTAAGAAAGTGAGATTAGAAAGCTTTCTAAAAGCTTTTCAGAAAGCTTTCCAAAGCTATCAAACAAAGATTTCCAAAGCTTTCTAAGAAAGGTTTCTGAAGCTTTCTAAGAAAAGTGTCACTAGAAAGCTCTTCAGAAAATTTTCGAGAAGCTTTCTTATAATAAAGCTTTCAGGGAATCAAGCTGTCGTTTTTCAAATTTTAGGAGTTTCCTAAAGTTCCTGAAAAATTTCAAAAGTGTTCTTAAAAAAGAATTCTAAGGTTCGTTAAGAACTTTTCAAAGCTTCTGCTTATTTCAAAATTACTTGACTTAGCATTTCCGTTCCATTTGCAAAAGCTCTCGTGCACTTCCACTCAAATGTACACCACTTCAGTCCATAATATCCCCCCTTGGCACGGATTATGGGAACTGTACTGTAAATATATTAAATCCTAACCTAATTTTCCCGCCAAATTTCGTCACGTTCCAGTGATCTAAACATCTTCCCAAATTCATCCCATAAAGAACTGCCAATCAGCCTTGAGTAGCTCATAAAGCAAGAGCCTTTTCTAATCGTTCTGGCAAAATAGTGCTTGAGAAATTTGCAATTTCCACACTATCAAAGGCATCGTAAAGACTCCCACCAATAAGGCAAAGACGCTGAAGCTCCCTGGGTGATGGTTGCTTATTATTCCGCAAGCCTTTGGCAAACATGTGTAGCTTATTACATTTAATATGATCTTATCCATAATTTCTGATGTGTCACTTCTTATTCGCATCGTTCTAAACAGCAACGTGACTGAGTGCGTTTCATGTTATTACAGAGTGTTTGACATTAGACGATGAAGAGATAATGCTAACCGCATATGTTGCGCCATAAATATGCCTTCGTCGTTCACCCCTCGTCCTGGGGGATAAGTCAGGATCCTAAGCTAATATCCTCGACGTCATTCATATACCAAGTGATTGGCCACAAAAATACGAGCAAAGCGACATGACGAATATCGAGGCAAAGACGTTAACAATGAAATCATCACAATTTTCTGCAGCACTGCTCCATCGGAAAAGTGAAAAATGGGGGTGTTGGGGGAGTCGACTTGTCGATCTATTTGAAAATCTTTCACCATACAGCACAAGAGAATCCTCAACACGAAACGTGAATGACATGAAAGAAGTCTTAATTAAGTCGACGATTGTCTCAGCAAGACAAATGGTGTGCGGAGTGTCTTTCGGTTTTCTTCTCTTGGCTATACGAATTTGTGGATTTCTGATGTCTGCTTATGTTTTGCGAATGCTAATTTCTCTGCACCACCACCCGGATTACCCGCTGTTATATCTCAATTTTACATAACTATATGCTGTGATTACACAAAAGTGCCTTTTACAACTCTTTAGAAAATCTTTCCAGGCACTGGTGAGGGTGTGAATGGGGGTGGTTTTTCAAGGGAGGATACTCAACTCTTTAAGCTTTGTCTGTCCGGGTGAAAAAGACTTAATACGATTTTGATAGAGTTCTTTGCCAAATGGAACAGTTAAACGCGTTTTGGATTATCAACTTTAATTTAGGGGGAAATAACCGAAAAAACGCATAATATCTATTTTGCGTGTGTAGTTTTTTGAAGCTTTGAATCCAACTAAATCTCTTCAAAACTGAAAATATTTTATTAATTCAACATTTACAAATCACTGATTTATTTCTTTATTATTATTTGTTTATCAGAGACACACAGTTATCTCAATGATGACCCTAACATATATATTACAATAGATCTACATCTGATAACTAGCCAATAAACCTCTGCCCATATATTCTTCTGACATGCAAAGTGGTCCTTTGGAAAAATGACACCCTTTGCTTGTCCCCAGAATGCCATTGAGACACCCAACCTGGCCAATCTGGCACAATTGATAGACCTGTTGAACTGCCATGTCACAGAATGTGGTCAGACCCACCCACACTTCCTGCCTCGGCACAAATGGCCCTTTTCGCTCCACATTTGATCCCATTTATGGGGCTTATCTTTCGTGAGAGCGCACTTTTATATCACACGCTCGGGTGGCCACCCACAGGGGTAAACCTTGCCACACTTGAGAGTTTATTTTTATTTTATTTAAATATAAAATGCCGGATTTTTTTGCAACGTAGATTACGGGGTGCGAGGCTCGCCTGAAGCGTAAACATGGGAGAACCAACTGTGTATTCCCGCCATGAGATTCAGGGAGACGATGGGGGGCAAAAATGTGGGTTTATGACACCCTCTGAGAGTCTTCTCTCTTTGTTAAATAATACGCCAGGGATTAGTGACAGAGGAGAGCTACTTAAAATTCCTAAAGACGCTTATGTAATTTTTTTGTTGAGCCTCTCCTCTAACAAACGCTTTTAATAGCCTCTTGATTGGAATTCCTTGTTTCTCTACCGCTTTTTTCGATCTCATTCTCCTCATCGCCACAGTTGAAATGTCTTGTCTCTGCGAGATTCCTTTTTTTCTTCTTCTTCTCCTGGGCATCCTCAGACTGTCTTCCCAGGGGTGATAAATTTCCATCATTCTGTATTCACTTTGCTGGTGACCCAATTGAAAAGTAAATAAATCACAAATCCCCATTTTAATCTGATTGAAAACATCATTGAAGGTTACAATTTGCCCTCGAAGTGGGTGGGAGTGACATTTGAAATTCTCAACTGTCCCTCCACCTACAATTTGGTTTTTTGATGGCTTCCCAGGGTGGGTCGGAGATCCCGTCAACTTAATTTGTTGAAAAACATCGCCGAGTATCCTTAATTAAAGACTATGTGTACGATGAGTGAATAATATTTGGAGAATGACACAGGAGGGGTTGTTTTTATCCCGGAACTCTCTATGGCATTCCATCCCGCAGAGTATTTTCCGTTACAATGACAAGAGGCATCCTCCAGTATGAATAGCATGTGCTGATGGAATTTCTACAAATAATTCTCCAGAGTGAATGTCTGACAACTGAAGAATCTGCCACTTTGGCATTGTGTGGCTGCAGAAGAGGGTTATACAGCTTCCCTTAAGTGCAATTGACTAGCATGAGAAATCTCATGATAATGCGGCAGTTTTTCCCAACGCCCATCAGAATGTGAGGATGTATAAAATCTTCTTCTCTCCAATAATGAATACGCAAATAACACAGAGAAGACACTCAACTCGCATACGAAATTTTCTTATAGTAAGACTCCTCCAAGTCAGGCGAGGGACAGATCAAAATATTAATGAGAAATCGCAGTGTGAGCTCCCGAGTTTCACATTGGCTAAGAATCCATCGCATTTTGTCTAATGCTGATGTATAAAATGTGATCCGGCCTTTATCCCTCAGGTTTTACCAAATACCGTCAAGTGTGAGACAATTTTGTGTATTCTTCCAACGTATTCGGATTGGATGGAAAATCAAAATACACAAGGGTGTCCATTCGATATCCTTATACCGGCAAGGAAACATTTTGCCATGAGAATAGCACAAATAGTTATGGGTAGAAACGTTCAGGGGACCTTTTAGTGGTCAAATTCAGAATCATCGATAAGAGAAAGTTATAAAATAGAAATGTGATCAGATAAAAGCTTTTTATTTATCTGAAATTTCAATGTATAATAAATGGTGTAAATGAGATAAATTATTACTTCAGGGATTATTTTTAGAACAGCTGAGGATTAATCTAGTCTTCCAGTGTTACTTTAGGATTAGGTTTAGAGTAAGATAAATCGAATGACAATCTTTGTGGGAAAATCCTGAAACGCGGATAATTTTTATATGCGAGTAGGGAAGAGCGCGCCAGTTTGGTACAACTCAATTTTTCACGCATTTTTCTTGAACGGAGGCTTACTATTTTTTCAGAGAATATAGAGCTTCAGGCCTACTATCATGAAATAATAGAATGGACCAGCTCCGATCAAGAAAAATACATGAAAAATTGTGTTGTACCAAACTAGAAGCTGTACCAAACTGGCACGCTTCCCCTAATCCTAATTCATTATTTAAATATTTATTATTTTAAAAATCTTACTGTTTCTATGAATTTATAAAGTTTTGCTCGTTTTGCTTAAATCTCATTGTGTTAAACAAAATGCCATCTTTGTGTATCTTTTCCATCCTTCCAAGCCAAGAATTGCACAAGCCAAAGAAAATCCAATATCTTAAAGTTTGCAAGTAGCTGTGACGTGAAAAAAGAGCAGCGAGCAAAAAAGTGATGGTGATGGTAAGAGCGGCAGAACCTGTTAAGTCGACAGGATTAGATTTGGTTAAGTAGTATTTGATTGAAGAATATGAATGAGGCCAAAGCTAATATTTTCACACACACGGCACAGGCAAACTTTAATATCATCTTCCCGACCACATGAAATATTGATTTTGCACTTCACCTCGACTCACCGTTCCATATCCATTAGTTAGCGTTGTCACTCACAAATATAAATGGATTACGATAAATTTGGATTTTGCTCTGCGCGCCAGAAAGACGCTCTCTTGCAATCGAGATGGTATAAGGCGTCTGTGGGCGAAATGCTATATATATGCGGGGAGGTTTTAGCTCTAAGATAAGACTTTTCCGTTGAACGATAATAATAGTATAAAAAAAATACTGGTTGCAAATTAAATCCCCTGACTAATGCCTTTTGTCTGGGCGAAATCAGCGGTGTTTGAAGTGATGTAGAGGCTGAACCTCAGCCCCATTCAATATGTATGGAGATAAGGCGGGAAGTGCACCCCCTTCTTCGCAGAAGTGAAACGCAATTTTTCATACAACCACGTCACAATGGAAAGAAATTGTTTTCACCGCGGCGGTTGGGGGCCCTGAGGTTCTTGAGACATAGTGAAACCCCTTACGCGCGCATATAAATAATTCAAAATACGTTTTAACAACATCGTGATAAGAAAAAGCCGGGGGTCGTTAGGGAAACATAAAAGGAAACGAGGAAATTTAATAATATTATTTGCGGTAAACGAGCACAACACGTGAAAATAAAAATTGTGACATGGGAACCACACCGGGGAGGATGTGAAAAAAATTGCCTCTCATCACAATTTGTTAAGGGAAAACTTAAGAATAATTTCATTTGACGAAATGCCACTGCAAAAAGGGAAAACCCCTAATGAATTGCTTAGAGAGAGAGAGACTCAAAAATATTTTATATGCCATGAAGAGCGTCTTTTGGTAAAACTTTGCTTTTATGTCTGTATATTTCTTGCAAATTGCACTCTGCAAGTATTTCTTCGACTTGTAAGTTCTCATCCTTCCCTCCTAAACTTCCTCCAGGCATTGACTCATTCACCCACTGAGTGGAGTTTATATAAATGAAAATGTATGTTTTAGTAGGAATTTAATCGTTTACAAAAACAGCATAATTATAGCGAAAACTTTCTTAACCCTATATGTGCAATTTGTTGGGTTGGAATTTTACATACAATTGAAAAGTTCACAGAATATGCAATGGGAAAGAGCTGTAAGGGTCGTACTTGAGATATTCTAATGAAGATTGTAATTTTTTTTACAGCAAAAAGGACAGAATTTTTGGCACAATAAATGTCTGATTCCCGAATGTCTATAGAGCCCATAAAATTAATCGGTTAGCCTGGGCTTTGAACATAACACATCGCGGGCAAAATGATTAATGGATGAGGCGGTTTAATATATGGATTTTGGATGGGTGCCCTCGAGTACTTTTTCGCCAACGACTCAATTGGAAGTCGATTCCCATAAATCAAACACTTTGTTTTTAGACGAACTGGCAGAGAGTGGTTAATAATATTTTGTGGGGAAATTGATGGCTACAGTATTGATGACGATTAATCAACCCCTTTTCGCTCATCCGATCCATATTCCCCATCAGGAAAATTGTGATAATGAGAAATTTACCAATTTCCCGCGGAATCGTCAGTAAAATGTCCCCACATCCGATTCTGTATGATGCCCTAATAGCAAAGTACAATATTTGCATTTGACGCGGAGGAATGGCAAAAGTGTTTCACCAGATTTTCTCGTTTCCTGCCTCTGACAATTGCGTGAGGAGAGAACAATTTTCGATTTAGCAAATCTTCCAGCAAAACTCACCCCATCTGGCTCACCGAAAATTGTGCGATATATATTTTTTGGTCCACCACCAGATGCTGTTTCGTCATCATCAGTCGGTCGGGTGGGTTAGAAAGCGGAAGAGGATTTTATTGAATTGGTAGAAAACCCGACCGGGTGATACTGATGATGACTCAAAAACCCCATTCTTCACATTGTCTGGCCAAAATGAGGGTTAAATCTTGATGCCGCAGGCCCAAAGCTCTGACTTTTAATTACGTAAACGTCCGCGTTACGCGATTCTCGATGAGGGGCGAAGGATAATGGCTCTCATCCAGGATGGCACGAGATGGCAGAGAATTCGAAATCAAACAAGACGTATAAGATGGGGGAGGGCACAACTTGCAATCTCTCCTGTGCTGAATTTAAATTTGGAGATAATCTTTTATCAACAGAGCCTATTCTCCATGGACTGTCTCTCCGTCCTATTGACAAGGGGGTAATCATTCTGAGTAAAATGAATGTGAGTTCAATGGATTTTGAAGTGAAAATATATCCTTGGGAGTTCCTCAAGGATTCCTTTGGAAAACTCCTTTATAACTAGCTGTTATAACGTTGTATTTTCCATTGGAATTCTTAGGGAAAATTCTTTACTACACGTGGGAAGTTTGAAGTTGAATTCCGCGGAACTTTCCTAAAACTTTCCTCACGGAAGTTCCAATTTTATTCGCCATGATAATGTAAGAATTTACTGTAATAAAATTCCTGATGGAATTGTGGATAAAATGTTAACCTTTGTATGGAAAGTTTGTTAGGAAAGTTCCCCGGAATTCTACCTAAAACAATATGTTTTTCCAAAGGAATTCCTTTGGGAATCCCCAGGGACATTTCCAAACTTGATCTTTATATAATATTTTATTAAAGCAAAATATATTTTTTAAAGGTTTTAAAAGTATTTCTATGCTTTTTTTACCTTTTTGAAAAGCCTGAAACCTTCATGAGAACTTCCATATTAAATGTCCATTTTCTCCAAAAATATTTAGCCCCTCAATTTTAAATCCTCTACTTTCAATGCCCAGCATCCACTCATCCTTAAATTCCTCTATAGTCAATGTTTATCACCGGAATTGATTATTAATAACGTCTTCAGACACTTTTTATTTCCCCAAACCTCGCATATACCCAAACCCTTCACATAATATAGTGGTGAGGTGAAATTTTCTATACTGCTGGAAAATTCATTGTAATTATTTTCATAATTTAAAGTCACATCAATGTCAGGGAGTCGACAAGGAGTTTTCTAGCTTCTGGGCTGACAGTTTGGAGTATATATCGCCGAGTCATTCATTATCTATTCTCCATTATCTAAAATGGATAAATGTTAAACGCTTTTCCCAGCTCCTCGTCGTCGAAAAAGGTACATATAAGTCTCACCCATATCTTCCATTCAGCCTTCCACCAGAGGCACATCACAGTGTAAAGTGGGTGGGATATATTAATACATACAGTATGGATGGGGGGAATGATGTTTTCGCCTATGTAATAAAGCAGAAGCGAGAAAAAGGGTGGCTCGGAGAAATTTCGCGTACTCTTTCATATCTTGAAACCTTCAGGCCATTGCGAAAGGGTTATGTACAAAAAGACTAATTTCGGGGAAGATTATGTAAATTTATACACACGCTTTCCCTTTAAAACTTCCATCAAACAGAGTACAGTACACATCCATATCACTGGGGCTTTTCCCCTTTAAGATCACCTCTCATAGATAGATGAATGACTTTGACAAAAATTACCCATTTCTCTCGCCCAGGCTTTTGGGGAGAGGAGAATAGCGAGCTTCCTCATCCAAATTGCTAATTCCCTGCTCAACGCTTAATTGAATAGCCACTGAGCTCTTTTGAAAGTACATTTTTCAAAACAGTCAAAATTTCCTCCACAAAGTCACCAAGAAATTAGATAAGATTGCAACTGATAAAGGGTCGACAACCGCAGTTTGTCTGATGATAAACTCTGCAAAAAAGAGCAAATGAATCTTGCCTGCCCTTTTTCCACCCAGCTCTGTGTAAGTGGGTGTAATATTTATTTTGGCGCCAACACTTCTTCTCTTGAGCACATTGTCCAAATTGCAGTATAAATCATTACCGCGTGTGAAAAACACATTAATAATTCTCAAAATGGTTGTACACAGATCGCAGAAAGGTGCCAGATATAAATTTTTCTTTCTCCTTGTCATCCGATAAAGTCGAAAATGAAATCCTTTTTCCCATTTTATGTATACTCCCTCGAGGATTTTTCCCGAAAAATAGTGGTCAAAAAGGGGGAGGATAGGATATAAATTTGTGGGATGGTTGATTTTGGTAATTGCATGAAAAATGACTAATAAATCTAGTGGAGGAATAACATGAACTTTATCTCGAAGACACATTATTTTCATTTATAATGCAACAAGGGTACCAAAAGTCCATCACTTTCCATTCACTCGATGCTTTCGATGCTGTGTTTGTTCAATTTGCCTAATGACTCTATCTGGCCGGAGTGTAATTAGTCATCAGTAATTAAATAAGCAAAAGAGAAACGCTTGCCTGCTGTTGATAGCAGCTTTCACTTGCAATGATAATTACTTAATGGAGGGATGACTTTTTTTTTACCAACTATACTAGCTTTTTCCCGCATTTCCAGTGTCCAAATCCTCTGGTTCAGACGGCTCAGATTTCATGAAGAGAAGTAAAGATGGGCTTATCATCAATTTGTACGTAACGAAATTTAAATCAATCTCAGGTTTAAAATTTAAATTTAAAACTGTTTGAAATTCAACGGACTTTTGTTATCAAATTCAAAAGCACACCTCTAGAATTATTCACCAGAGTCTAAATTTATCATTGAATATCCCAAATGCATTGGAGAAATATTTGCACAGACGTTATTGGAGATTTCTCAGGGCGAAGACCTTTTCACCTCTTAGTGTATGTCACAATTTATTCCCAGACAATGCTATGTGTATCTGCCCCCCTTCAAATCCCATTCATTCTAACACGTTTCAGCATATGAATTGGATAGTTTCCCACCGCAACTAATGTTCGAATTGCGTGGAATCGTCACTGAGTAAATAGTGACGAAATGATCAAATTGAAGGCAAAAGGATAACGTCAACCCCCGTGAAAGGAATCGATAACACAAAAACACCAGTTAATCGATCACTTCCTTTTCCCCTTCTTAGAGAAAAAAATCACTAAAAATATCCATTATTATCCGCGACGAGGCAAACGTGCTATGTGTTCTCGAGTATGTAGAGTTGGAGGTATTTTAATCTTATTTTCCTCCTGGTTTTGTTCAAATTTAAATTGCAAAATTTAAATACCATTTCACGCATAAGGTACGACAACTCAATGAGTTATAGAAACTTCCACCACTGAATTCAAAATGACTCTCGAATGTATGAGTTTTATGAATTACCACATTTTGGAGAATAGGACACCCCCCTCCGCCCTCTTCTTCAAATGGAAACCCTTCTGGTGTGCCTCTTGACGTGAAAATCATTTATTTGTACAGCATCGGGTGAACAATTCAATATCCACTGGGTGGCTCACAATGCCCAAAAAGGGGGTGCTCTGGACACAAAAACGTCAAGAAGACTCGAAAGGGTAGTTCGTCTTGAACATTTTGTCGAATCAAATGGAAATTTATGATGGCAACTGTCCGATACTGTAGCTGGTCAGTGGGTGCTCTTGGGGTTGTACAAATTTTGAAATATTATATAAGGGTTAGTTCTGGTGTCCCATAATCATCCCCTGTCTTGGCATGTGTTACCCTCTTTGTGTCCATGCCAAAATTTTCATATATTCAGATGTCACATTTGGTTGCATTAGCGACAACTCTCTCCCTCTGGACTGTCACGCCATCCCATATGACAAAATATCCATGAAATCTCAAGAGAGAGCAGCCCAGGGCCAAACATATCGGAAATATTTGACTTGAGCGGAAGAATCTCTTGCACTCCCAACCCCGCAAAATGAAAAAGAACACTTGGATATGGGGGGCGCAATAGGGAGGTGGGAGAGATCAAATAATATCCTTTCTGGCTCTTATTTCATTACACCTCACCTCACCAAAGACCAGAAGGTAATATACTTTAAAAGACACACAAGGATGGCCAAAAGGAAGTCGGGAGGGTAAAATTCTATCTCGTGGTTTTGTTTAGGCGATGATGGAAGAGGTCTTGTCAGGAAGTAGTCTCAAGATAGTACGTGACCAGAGTCCTTATCCGAATTATATACATAAGTCACACGTGTGAAGTAACTCTATTCAGTGAAGTCGAAACTGATTGAAATCATCGGTGGTGTGTCGTCCCCAGCATAAAAGGACCCCGAAACGTGAAACATAAGACTGAGTCGAAAATGTGTGGGTGGGTGAAACAATGGTGGCTTCTTAACGCTCAATGAAGGAGGAAATATCTCAAATTTATATGTATTAAATTATTTTATTTAATTCATAACACTAATAACTTGTTTATTTTATATTCTTTTAAATTTGGATTAATTCTTTCTTAAATCCCTATATTGAATACTCTTTATCGTGGAAGTATTTGCCCCTTGAGGCTTACAATTCAATGTAAGAGCACCGCAGACAATGCGCCGGAATAGGAACTAAACGGATGCATGAACTGGTGGTGTTAACAATATTACCCAGTGCACATCAGAGGGGATTTCACCACGAGGACTCAAATGTCTCCAGACAGAAAGCATATATAGCTTAATCTAATGCTTGGGACCACTCTCTGGCTTAGACATTGTGTGCTCCATCGAAGCAGAACCTCTGTTTTCGTAACACTTTTGATGCATCTCGCCACAGTCAACTATTGATTAACTAATTGAATTCTTGGAGGGAGAGAGCGAGCACACAACGAATAGAAATTCAATTTAAGTAGTTGCCTTTTCGGTCAAGGAGTTCAAAAATCATTAAATTGCTCCATTTCGGTCGGAAGTTAGGAGTTTGTTATATGAAGGATAATAGTCTCAATGAACTTGCACGACTAAGCACGAAAAGTAAATTATAGCATTGATAATCTTCAAAGCAGTTCAATTGGCTCATTCTATAAAATCAACTGAATAAATCCGTTAATTACTGAAAAAGCATTTCATAGCAAAGTCGCTAATATATTTTTCATCCCCCTTCAAAGTGTCCCATCCACTCTCGTGACGCACTGGAGGGTAATTATGAAATTCCTGCATCAAAAATATCCCTCTCTTGAGGTCTATGTAATTTCATATGTATATAGCAACCCCCAAAATCTCGTGGTACAATTTTAATATTATAATTTGAAGAAATCGCACCAACTGAGAAGACCGTCTGTTCGAAATGCGATAATGTCAAAAATAATTAATTACAATCGATCCGACTGGCAAACTTGCCTGAATTTTCCTTGACTTTGCGCGGGGCGCAGGAACTCTTTCCAATATTAATTCAAGTCTCGCAGAGATTCTTTTGCAGGAGAGACCCTCCTGCTCCAGCGAATTTTCTCATTTTGACATTTTCATTTATGAATCACGAACACGTCCTGTTCGAATTTTATAGGCAAGCACTCAGCGTTTTGGAGTAAAAATGTTCATAATGACGAAGGAGAAAGGACGATTTTTGGGATGATGAGGGTGTCTCGTATGTATCGTCTATAAATAGTTAATCGGAGAGCAACTCGTAGGATGTAATAAGCTGGGATTGAATTGATTTTCTATAGGGAAAGTATTCGAGAGAGTTACAAGTTAAGACATTTTTATGGATCTCACAATGCAAGTCTCGAATTGGAATCCAAAGGATCCATTTCCTTTGAGAATTTTGCAATAAAAGCATTCTGTTCTGAGGGTGAAGGGGGTGGTTGTTAACCCTTTCTCGCTTGAGTTTTTTGCAGTGATTCCCTTGCAAGAAATCACAGCTAGAGTGAATGATATTTTATTTCCAAATCGTCAAAACTTTATAATCTCAATACGAAGTCATATTGGTTTTAATTACAAGGATGTTTATTAAAACTAGGTGCTTTCTGACTACTTTTGACTGGAAAATGTTATTTATTTCCATTGATCCTTGTAAACTTATGTTACAACTATTAAAACAAACAATAACTGATCATAAGAATCATCGAATCTACAGCCACTTAACCCTTATCGAAGCCCTTGGGGTGTCCCAAGGCAATGGATAAGGGAGAGATCAACCCTTACATTCACATATTAGCATTCCCCAGCTCAGCAAAACAGGGGCGTTTCACGATATCCCAGAATTCAGCACATATACACCGAAATCTCTCCATGAAAAAGGGTTAAAGTCGATGTCGTGTCCCAAAAAGAAGAGCGGGTGGAAACATTGATTTGGGCAAAGACGGCATTATCGCATCGAGGGTGGTCTTAAGGGGTGTTATGGTTTTAATTAAAGGGAGTCCAACTGGCGGGAAGTGTGTGTCTTTTTGTGTATTCGTGTGTATGAGCATCATTTTAATTTTAAGACATAATTCATTTTTTTTCCATGGCAATTGTCGCTTTAATTTAGAAATCCCGAGGCGGGACTCCTTACCAACTGTTTCTTGGCGGGTAAGAGACATCCCCAATTTAAATAATGACACTTTCACTCCAACAATCAGTGGCTGGACTGGTTTAAAGTCGCTGAGGGTTTGGATGAGATGTAAAAAATACATCCAACAACCCTGACGGAAAGGAGCGAGCCCAGAAGAAATCGCGACCAATTCACCAGCGAACCATTTAAAATTTGTGAATCATGCCTCCCGGCCTCTTTTATCCTCTTTCTCAGACACTTTTTTCTCCGCCATTCACTTCTTGCCGGCACCGAGGGTTGGAGGGTGTTTGTTGGGAGCGCTATTTCCATGAATTTGAAATGGCTTTATCATCCCAAGAGTATATTTTCCACATAGAAGACTTTCAAGAGGGTGTCATGAAAACCACCTAAATACAAGTGAGTGAGATCTGGAGGGTGTGGGTGGGGGGTGTGGCAAAAAAAATTCTTTAGCATAGACGAAAAGAAAAACCCCAAACACTTAAACCGCTTGCCGGGTCGTTTTCCATGACGATTTGGGTGTGGGAGAGCCGCTCTTTTTTCACACATATAATGCAGGAGAAAATCTGGAAATCTTGCATATAAAGTACAGTCGAGGGTTGGGAGTTAAGCACCGCTTACAGTTCAACAGTTAATGCCATCGTCATATCTCCGGATGAATAAATATACGGGCAGAGTTACTTTCCATGGGGGCCCCACTACAACCCAGCAAATCGACCCGGATTTGATGGTATCACATGAGAGATGTAATAAAAAAAATATTCCACTCCTTTTCTGCCCTTTGTGTGCAAAATGATTATGATGTGTGTATGATAATGTCTTGGGTAAATGGTCCGTTCAACAGGTTACGTGTTCACATGAAAAAGTCGGGAGTCTTCTTTCACGGGTCGTCTTCCTGGGGAAATGGATTAGCACGGAAGTTACCCATCTTCATGCACGATGTCGGAAGGATGAAGAGAGGTTAAGGGTCAAGTGCTGTGTATGGAGCAATCTCATTACAACCTATAATGGCTCTCTACCCTTGGTTGAAGCGAAAATTTATGCAAAGCAGTTCTTCATCCTAATTAACCATTAGCTGCAGTTTAAAATTCCGGCTAATTAATACAACTCTGGGTATTCTGTAAGTCAAGTGGTTTTAACATTTATATTGCTGGAAAATAATATTCTAATATAGGACAAAATTGAGGAAATCTAACTCTGAAAAGATTCTAACATAAACTGGATAGTTTAAGAGAACCTCATATAATTAATCTAAAAACTTTAAAAGTCTTTAAACACTCCACTTAACTTCTAAATACTCTCACGCACTGCCATTAAAAAGTAAGCTACTTCTCACAATAATCCCTATATCTCTCCACTATCTCTTTTTCTTTTTACCTATTATAATTTAGCCCTTCGCCTTTTGATATTCCATCCCCATAAATTGAGAATAAATCTACAATCTCTCTATAACCCTTAGTGGACAGAGAGTAGAGGCTCTATCATCTGGCAGAAAACTATTTGGCGCACCACCTCAGAGCATTCTCAAGGGGAATTTTGATATACCTTCTCGCCTTTCATGTGGTCAGGCATCCCAAATAATCTAGCTTGTAGCCACTCTCTCCGAGAAGATTAGACGAAACCCCATGGAGCCCCGAGTTTCTTTGTGGAGTTTAGTTTTGGCAGGATTTAAATTTGATTACCAGTTGGCACATCAAAAGGAATTAAAACTTTTTACCACATCCCAAACGCAACTTTCTAGCATTCTTGTCTTGATCTTTTCCACCTTGAGGCGGAGAGAATCCTTTTCCTCGCTCACACATTTAAAATGCTGCTGAGCTCCTCAACGAGATGGAAAGGAGCATCTGGTGTGTTTGCTTTCTTAAATTTCACACCCAAACAGACCTCGTCTCGGCTCCCTCGGGTCTAGGGACCAGAGAGAGTCCCCTTCAATAATAAATCAATTAAAGTTCCTTACAGGCACAAACAACTCAAAATTATATGTCCAATAAATCATTTAACATGTGGAAAAATCCATTAATAAATCTTACGGTGTTACTCTGTAAGATTTTTTCTTGCTCAACGCCCAGCCCCCCACCCCCAACTTTGACTTCCTTAAAATACACCAAGGAATTAATGTTCCAAGCAAACCAACAAGGTACAAATTTATATGGTGTGCGGTGGAGAATGTTACACTCCCATGAGCAGCTGCTAAAAAGGCAAAGTGCTCTGGATGGAGCTTTTTACAGTCCACCATTTAGACAGTTCAACCATCAGTTATTGCAACACCTGCTACGAGGCTTTAATTTTAGAATTTTTACTACACCTCGCGACGTCTTGTCGCGTATGGCCAGTGTTTTATAGGATTCTTATATGATTTTGCAATCGATAATTTTTAGCAGATTCTCCATTGTTTAACCCATGAAACTGACAATGTCGAGTGCTTGGGAGAAAGTTGAACATACTTGGAGGAGAGAGAATTTCCTCTAGCTATATATAGGAGAACGAGGTGCGGGAAATCCTTGTCCAAAAACGTCCAAATGTCCAAATGTCATCACGTTCACACCCTCAGGAGAATTAACAGTGATGTGCTGGAAGCAACCCTCCGACACTCAACTCGCCTCCGCAATGCCGGTCGAAAATGTTTGGACGATGGGGGCGGGGTGGGCAAACTGTAAATTTCGGGAAGTGGTTGTTGAAAGATTCATTAAAGCTTTTCTTCACCATCACAAAACCAACGAATGATGATGTGGTGATTGTGCCGGAGACTGGAGGGTGTGTGATGTGCTCTTTTTCCTAGGGAGTACCTATACCCAGAAAAGGAGAAAGTGTGTGATATCCCCATGATGAGGAGCCATGCACACACATTTGGGATTTGATTTGACAACTTTACACGTTATTAAATTTATATAGCATTCTAGAGAGGTTTTTGGTATCTGGAAAAAGGACAATTGTCTTCGTCAAGAAGGTCCCTTTTTTACACCCACCAACCCATCGTGTGTCTGCTTAGCCCCCAAAGAGTAAAAGGTTTAATGATGTTGATGTCAATGTGAGGGTGTGAAAGGACTTCTCAAGTGCTCATCCACGAATACAGAAAAAAAAGGGAAAGAATTCAATGAAAAATGCGCTTCTAACAAGTACCATCATAATTGCAAAAAACACAACTTCCTATTCATGCAAAAATCCATTCCACTTCACGATTTATTATTTATTTCCGTCAATTCAGCGGCAATTGTACACCATAAATCGAAGTCAATCGTTTTGCAAATCGTAAACACAAACTTCTAACCATGAGGGGTGACTTATAGATAAAACACCCTCAACATGTGCTCACCTTTCAATGTGCCGTCAATAGTGGTTTTATGTAATTGCGATTTTATGGGAAAATCATTGAAATGACTCCCATAAAACATATTCATGCATGTATTAAAATCATCAGAAACAAATTCAGTCAGATAAACAGTTTTGGAACTATGTATGAAGCATGTTTTGTGGTTTCGTTTATTAAATGTTGCAAATCTTGCTCCAAAAAAGTTTTTTTATAAAAGAAAAATAAAATATTGGAAATGGCCATTTTCGGGCTCCTGAGTCACATCAGGGAAGATATAATCATTTCAAAAAGCGTTATCAGAAATAGGGACAACAATTATATATATTGGCGATATATATTTCTTAAGTTATCCACTGAACTGAGATTTTAAGGGGATTTTTGTCATTTCCCTCTCCAAGTTAGCCTTATGTACAGCATCTTCTCAATACATAGAGATGGGACACAATGTAAAAAGACGACATTTGATGCTTTTATTGTATTTCGTCGTCATGCTCTCTGTGTTACGTCTCGTGTTGAGCGTCGTTGATGCGTGGCGAACAAGTTATCTGCATTATCTCGTTACAATTAAAACTTTCTAGACATAATCGAAATGTATAGGGAAGTGTCTTAAAAGCACATGTATTTTCTGCTAATGGTCAGTGAGGAATTTGCTGCAATTAGATGAAACTATATAATACCCATGGTTTGGGGAAATGCGGAACATGGGGGGATTCATACTCAATCAATCTATGCATTTTCCTCTCCATCTTCACCCCAGCATCATTAATCATAATTATCGACATATTTCGGTGTATATCCTCAAGAGGCTACTTCCCTGCAAAGCATCGGAAGGTCTTTTGTATCTTAACTTCCTGCGTTCGTGAAAAAGTGATAAGGACTTTAATTCAAATTAAAGTCTTTTGAGGGAGACATGTATTAGCAAATTGCTTAATCATGAAAATCCAGTAGCCAAAATCACGGGATGATGATCATACTTTCTTAAAAGGGGTTCGCGCTCAAAAGGAGAGCCAACACGGAAGACAACCATAAAGTAAGACGGGAGTATAAAGACTTTCGCCCAGATTAGAAACACTTTCTGGGCAACATGAAAAGCCGGGTGAAATGATAGCGGCATTCTGTGTGGTGTCAAAGACGAGAACATTGTATAATGGTTGCCTCGGAAGGCTCTATTTGCACTTGGTTGCCAAACATAAGAAGATGCCCTTCTGACGAGGATGGGAATTGCGAGAGGAAACAGCCGACTAATGGTCTTGATTGATCTTTTTCCTCTCGACTTTCACCAATAGGAAATCTTTTTACTCATTAATGACACTGCTTCGCAGTCTTGTGACTCTCTCTCTCTCCTCCTTCACCCTGCACAAATAATGAAATTTTGATTAAATTACAAAATACCCCACGAAGTTGCTAAAGGATGGCTCTTGCAGAGTGTTCTCTCCTCATTTTCAGCTCTAATAATAATACAAAATGAGAAGGAAACAGTCAGTGACGTTGGGTTGCGCCCCAGATTTAATTTGAAATTATTAAATCCTAATTTTTGTTTTTTATATTTATTTAATATTCAAATAATGCTTTTACAATAAAATAGAGAAACAAAAAAAAATAAAAAATACTTACTATTAAGTGTTGCTAAATCAAATTAAGGTACTGTTACATCTCTGAGAAAATATCATAAATGAGAAGAGGAGATCACAAAACCACAGAGAAGCTCATAGAGTGTTGATTGAGTTTCCAAATATCCCCAATGTATCAACACTTTTTGTCTAACGAAGAGATTTTTTTTTAATTCTCTCCCTCATGGCAAAAAAAGTCACTCTGGTAAGCCAAACGAATTTCCACCCTGGAGTTTACCACCACTTCTATGAATTTCATACCAAATATAATTTTTCACAACCCAATTTCCACCGCAACACCATCCAATTTGCCTTTTTTCCATCACTCACAGACTTTCTAAATGAATGAATCTAAATTGTAATACATTTCCGTGAGGTCTACTTACTTCTGAAGTGTGTACCATCTAATTAGAGGATTTGCACTCCCTGTTGCTACCTGCGGAGTCAAAAATGCTGCGCTTTTTGGCGAGAGGAACTCATGCGGATTTATACAGTTGAGGAATGACCAAAATTTGCACTAATTGCACTCACTTGAAAATAGATGCAGAGATCCGTAAAAAAAGCCACAGTAATTAGATGGTCGATGAATAAAAAGTTCCCTGCAGCAAAAGGTTGATTTTAGGGAATGAGCCAACAATGCAGGTGAAATGCGACACTTTCAGCAACTATTAACTATGAAAAATATGTGCAAAATGACTTTGCGAAGTGCCCTTATACGATATGGTTACCGATTAGTAATAAATCTGTCTGATTTACTCATAGGTACGGATTATTTCAGCAGGTACCGATTAATCCAGTGTACGGATTAATTCAGTAGATACTACGGATTATTTCAGTAGGAACGGATTAATTCAGTAGATACTACGGATTAATCCAGTAGGTATGGATTAATTCAGTAGGTACGGATTAATCCAGTACGGATTAATTCAGTAGATACTACGGATTATTTCAGTAGGTACTATGAATAATTAGATACGAGGTAATACTACTTTCTAATGTCTCAAAAAAGTCAACAAAACATAGTTACGAAAAGATGAACTGTAGCTATGCATAAATAGATTGTTGGGTTGGAAAGCGCGCGCGCAATATTTTCCAACAAAAAACACTTACTTGCATATAATTCTGTGTACCCATCGGTGTCGATGTTGATAAAGAATTTATGCCACGGTAGACGATGGTGAATGAAGGGGGATTACTTGAAAACACCATCATATTTACAAACATAGAGTCTGAGCGAATTTTCCGGAGTGTAACAAAACATCCTCTGCAAAAACTGTCTCCTCCAGCGACCGCGATATTGATGGATGGAAGCCAATTTGGCATCCATAACAGGCTTTTTTTCTGCCCACCATCGAGCCACCCCTCAATCAAATTATACAAATAGCCACTCTGTCACATCATATTATCTCGCCATGAGTTTATTTATGCATATCCCAGCGAGTGGCCACGGAGGGAAATCAACAAGTGACAGTGATCTCGCTAATTGATAAGGGTAGTGAGTGTGTGTGGAGGCGATGGGTGCAAACAAAACGCTGCCCTGTAATTGCCACCGGACACTCCACTTGTGCAGCACCACCCCCATTAATTGGCATGGAAGTGGGCAACGCATGACGGACAGCAATGGTGATCCGTATCAGTGACTGGTTGGGGCAGTGATTGCGACACCGAAACACCTGTTGGAGGCCCAGGTTGGGCGAAAGAATGAAAATTTATGCACTCCACACGGAAAATATGAACGCAACACCGCAATTTAATGCCTCTCTGATTACAATTAAGAGTGCAAAATGAGGAAATTCCACATGGATATTCAATAAAGGGTTAATTTAATATGCATATTTCATTTTGCGGCAATTAACTGGGACATTCCTAACGTAACGATACAGTGAATTCCAAGTGAATTCGGGAAAAATATGAGTTTTAAATTAACGGATATAAAATTTGCACAGTATTTCCTTATAGCCCTTAAGGCAAATCAATATCCCTTTTCGATGTACTACAAATACCGTCTATAAAGTCCATTGAACTACGACACAAAACAAAATGTATATATAGATTGCGTAACCACGATATCACGACTCCATGGAAGATAAATTGGCGCAATAGGGTTAAAGTTAGACTTGGAGGGATGTTGGGAGAAAGACGTGCGATTTGAAAGATGCCACAAATCGTATATTTCTCGGCGTATCTAGGCTATTCGGTTATCATATAGTCTGGTGAGGCGGTAAATCACTTGGTTTCCCCAAAAAGTGCACTCTGACAACTTTGGTACTCGCCGGATCACCGAGGAAAAACTGTAAAAGGCGAAGCATGAAATATACACTAAAAACGAAATCTACCCTCCGCAGAGAAGTCAAAGGGAAGTTATACTAATGCCACTGCTGATCCAGTCTTAAGATATTTCACACATATTATGGGAGAGATATTTTCATGCATATAGCGAAAATGGGTATGGTGAATCCCTCTTTCGGCGTTCACCCAGGATATATGGGTGAATATATTTTGCGGTAAAGCTGGTGTGACTGTTTTATGATATTTTAAACTGGTGCCAGGCAGTAAATTTCTCTGCACAAATCTTCCACCATAAATAATTGATATATGGGTGGAATTTCTCATAATTTCCACCACTTTTTATGCCATCTTTGTACCCATCATTAACTGATTATGAGAAGTGAGGCTCCAGTGGAAAAGAAAAGCCTATACTTTGCTTTCAGCATCAATGAGCAATAAATTACAGGAAATAACCCACAAAATTGGAATTACCACCATTTAATACACACACACGCTTATGGAGCGGTAGGGATCACGCTGTGCCCCCATCCCCAAGGCCCAGGTTCACATGCAAAGTGGCTGTGACAGTGCTCCTGGCGCGAACACCACTTTTCATGACTCTGGCGATGATGATGGTGCAGATGGGTGGTTGGGGGTGAGCTGTTAAAACGCAATAATTCGATGAACACCGATGTGTTGACGAGATTAAAACGTGAGTGACATTGCAAATGCGCCAAGAGTCTCACCAATGCCATAAGAGGTGTGGGTGTAATCCTGGAAAAGAGCCATGCACCATCACCATCTGTTTCTTTAACAACCAAAAACTGAGTCGCTTGAGTCAGCAAAGAGCGGAATATATCAAGATGCTTTCTAAGAAAGGGAGTTTTTAAATATTTCTTATGGTACCTGGTACAGTACTTGGTACAGTACCTCATACCGTAAACAAAAAATTAGATATATTTTTTAGGGTTCTAAGCAATTCTTAGCGGATAATCAACGGAATTGGACGAATCTGGTAACATTAGAATTGTTAAACATTCTATTTTCATGATCTGGAGAAGACTGCAAGAAGACTAGGTTCTAGGATCCTGGAACTAATTAATTTTAGAAGAGTAACTTGTACATGTCCTACTAAACAACATATCGCACGTACAGGATTAAAGTGACGTCTATTACATGTAAATCCCTATCTAGATCCGCCACTTTAATCGTGGACGTGCGATATGATCATTCAATTTATCAATTTTGAACATTTGCTTATGCAAACAACATTGAATATTAACAGATATTGCAGTTGCTCCTCCTCTGCACCTGGTGGGTAATTCTTCTATCATAACACACCACTAAATCCTCAATTGGCGGATTTATATCAATTTGATTGTTGGATGGGGTCTTGTGATTGATTTATGGTGAATTTGATATTTTTTCCACTGCTGACATTTTCTCCCTCCGGCATTTCTCATTGTCAACACGGAAACGACGATGCGTGGAGTATGAAGAGAATGAAGAAAAAAAAACGGCAAAGGAATGAGGGAAAATGGATAAAATTTCAACAATTCCTCCCATATTGAATTTCCACGGAGCGCTTACATCAAAGTCCTTTTCCTTCCATTTGATATATTTCCACAGAGGCAGCACAAAAAGCTAAATCGAGCATGTAATCACATCACTTTGAGTGATTTCACTGTCATTGTGTGTACAGAAGTCAATTGGTGAGTTCACACACTAACTTTGAATGCAGTGACGCCAATCAAGGAAGACGTCGACATGTGTAATGGGTAATGGAGCCTTTGATGCGGAGTCCTACTTGAAATAAACAGGCTAAACCCCCATCAGGTGAATTAGAATGTGTTCCGGGAGCACATAATTCTAACAGGTGTTTAGATTTCACATCAATTCACAACCTCAAGTGTCTTTCAATCAATGGGTAATTTAGACACCAAACACAATATGATGGATTTTCTATGTCAAATTGATTGACATGGGAATGTCTTC
This sequence comes from Phlebotomus perniciosus, assembly GCA_918844115.2. Classification (NCBI taxonomy): domain Eukaryota; kingdom Metazoa; phylum Arthropoda; class Insecta; order Diptera; family Psychodidae; genus Phlebotomus; species Phlebotomus perniciosus. The sequence continues at coordinate 9,845 of CAKKOB020000662.1, read as the reverse complement.
TGTTTCTGCTTCCTCACTTGCATTTTACCGAGAGACAGAAAAAAGTAAAATAAAAAAATCCACTGCCAACACCTGTGGATGAGGAAAAAAGGGACAAGTTTTGGAGATAAAATTAAATTTAGATACCCCCGAAGTTCACTCGATGGAATCCTCGAGGATAGAACATTAAAATACTTTTACATAATTAGTCTTTCGTATTGTACCCTTTTCAATCGCCTCGAGCTCCCAAGATATGAAAGCATTTTCCTTTTCCATCCATCAGCTGCGGTGGTACATGAATTTAAATTTACCCTTCCCACCCACTCGCCTGTCTAATGGAAGATAACTCACGAGATGGAGATGAAGCGAAGAAATTAGGGGTTCAACACTCTCATGTCCTCTTTCAGCTCCAAAAAAAAGTCTGCACTCATTGCAGATCTCATACGAAATAATATATATTCCCATATGTGTGATGGAAAGTTCGAAGTGAAATAAATCAATTATCATTTTGACTTTCCACCCTCACCATCTCTCTCCTTGATTGCCCTGTAAAATCCCCAACTCACTGTGAAATTGGTAAATGGAAACAAAGCGTTATTATTCGTCTTGGTTTCTCCATTCTCAGACAATTTGAATAGATTTAATTCTAGCATTCATCGATAAATTTATCGTTGTTCCTTGCGGAGACGCTCATGCAGTGCAGAGAAAAGTCTAGCCCTTCGGGGGAAATGATGGTGTGTGGTTTTGGTTTCGATTTTGCATCTTTCCACCAACCCACTTTATATCAGAAACTCTCAACTCAGTGTACTCAGAACGAAAGTGTTGATATCAATCACACATCAGAGAGAATTTTGTTGGTTAAATTTATAAGATCTAAATTTAATTTACTTTTGGAATTAGAAAAGATAATTTATAAGGAATATTTCTGGAAATTACAGCGGAATATTCTTATTAATCAGAGAAAAATTTGGTTAGACTTCCTGATAAAGAAATTTCCTTCTTTGAGATCCTTTTTATAGAATAGCTTTCATAAGAATTAAAGATAAGAATTTGAATTTGCTAAAACGTTTTTGAGAGCTAAATTTAGAAAATATTCGATTTTTGAAATTAAGCTCCAACATTCCTCAAAGGGTTAAACACTTGATTGTTACTACACTCGTTTAACAAAATGGTAAAATTCCCCACTCATTTTTATGAGTGTATCCCCATTCTGTCGTTACACTGTATGAATACTTGACAAATTGAATTGTTCATTCTCAATTAAAATGTTAAATTTTATTGGGGATTTACCGTGCACTGGCTTTAACTCCCAGGGAAAAAAGCAAATCCCCCCAATCATTTTGTCCCCCCAAAAAAGCCGAAGGGTGTGGAATTTTTATGACAGGCACTTATTCTCTCATGAGGCATGAAAAAAAGAGCGTGGCAGATAGAGTCAACAATAAAAAAGCCTCATCATTGACCACAAATGGTCATATGAAATGGGTGGCAATAATACCCATGGATGGGTCATCCCCAATCAAGCGAAATAATCCATTTTCAAACCTCACCGAATCGATGAGCACTTCGGTGTGTTCCCATGTATTATTGGAGAGGGGTCGCCGAACGTGGCGATGGGGTTAAAATGTCCTGTGCAAGCAAAAACTGAGGGTTGATTTGAATTTAACCTTATTGCTCTGGCTGGATAATAGAATTCTATCGAAAATGGGGTAGTAATAGGATCAAGTGTCTCAATTTAATATTTCAATTTTGACCCACGATATGTGTGATAGCCTCAGCTTTTTCTCTATACAGCCCAAATGAGTCGTGGTTTTAATGAGAACCTCAAGAGACGGATGTAATTTAAGGGTAGCGGAAGACATATTAATTATTCAGTGTTGTGCCATGGGTGTTCTTAATTTTATTTCGTGCGACCCAACCACCAAAAAAAAGGACGCATGAAAATGATCAAAGGACCTCGATTAAAATATAATTAGAGGTCCCTTTTGGAGAACACGTCAAGGGTGCGGAATCTTTGAAGGAGGCACAATTAAAAAAAAAAAGAATATCAAGAATCGTGCTTTCCCATATAAAATGACCAGTATTGAAGAAATCTGAGACAGATTAAAGCAATTTTAATTCCTGGTAACTTTCTCAGGGAGTCACATTAAATTATCTCCATGATTTTCTGCCACCTAAACCACCACAAGAAACCACCCTCTCCTTGTCTATTGAGAATGATTTTAATTGTGCCATATAAGAAGCACATCTTGCGGATGGAAAATAAAACACAAAGTCTGTGGGGTGTAATGTTTTTGTTTATCGCACCGTAACTTTGTGAGAATTTTCGGGAATTGCGAAGAGCCACAGGAGAATGAACAGAATCCCGTCGAGACGGAGACAAAACACGGGAAAGAATTCGCAAAGTCTGTGAATTCCTGTGGCTTCCATTCACAAAGAATCAATTAAGAATAGAGTTGGAAAATGTGGCCTAAGATATTCACTTGAAAATTATATACTCAATTGAAATCCTTAAGAGACAGAAGAGAGATTCGAAAAATTACCCCCGAGGAAGAAATTACGACGTATTGATGCATGTTGTGTTTCTTTTGTAAATATGCTACCAAATAGGGAATAGCAAGGCGAACCAAATAAGCAAACACTAAAAGGTCACGGAGATCAATAGCCTTTTCCAATAATACCTGCGCCACTGTAGAAAACAATTTACCGGTGTGAGACATCCTCTTTAAGGTGGAAAAATCCCTTTCAGCCAACATCCCCCAATTGCCGTTTTTATCCACATTCGCAGGTGAAACTGCTTCATAGCTGCCATTTCAATTTATTTATTTACCATTTATCCTCCCCGTATACGTTAGACATTACCATCGAATTTGTGCTGCTCCTGATGGAATATTGAGCCGGTGAATGGCACAACGGAGAAATTCAAATCGCATTAGTGCTGACACTGTTAACGTGACGACATGCAACTGCTTGTAATCATTTCTACCATGACACCCGAATTGCCATTTCCCAATTTTCCGAGGTGGAAAATTTATTTGGGGGCTTTTCTCTCGAGTCACCTTTTTGTTTTGCAGACACGCCACAGCGACAATTCTGCAAAAATGCAATTAAAAGCGACATCGATATTGCTGAGGAGAACTTCACGGAATAATAACACAATGAGTAATAGACATAATGGAAAGGACATAAACGATTTTGAGTTGAAACAAAGTAAAATCCGGTTGAGATTTTCGTTTTTGAGATATTTGCAACTTTGCAAGGGTCTTTTTGAGAGGATGTGCTAGAAACTGAGAACTTTTTCTTGAAAATTTTAGTAAAGTATTTCAGATAGTGGAAGATTCAACCTACCACCCACCCACCACACTCCCACACCCGCCCATCGATTTTTTAAGCCAAATGGGTATTCACGAGTGGGAGAAATTATGTTAAAAAAGACGTACACCACTTCCAGCACTTACATATTTTGTTGAAAAGCTCTCCAAAGCTCCAGATCGTAAGCTTTGATGAGCTTTCATTCTATCAATTTTATTTTCTATACTAAAATTATTGCTTTCAAAGGATGCTTTCTTGAGATTTTTTTTTGGAAAGCTTTATAAGAAAACTTTCTCAAAAAAGCTTTCTAAGAAAAGTGTCAATAGAAAGCTTTCTAAAGTAGATTTCTAAAAAGGATTTCTAAAGTTTCTAAAGTTTTCTAAGAAAGCTTTTAAGAGAGTTTATTAAGTGAGGTTTTTTAAGCTTTCTAAGAAATCTTTCTAAGAAAGTTTCTTAAAATCTAAAGCTTGAAAAGTTTCTAAGAAAATTGTCACTAGATAGCTTTCTATAAGCTTGTCAAAGCTTCCTAAAAATTCCAATAAAAGCTTTCTAAAATAGATTTCTAAAAAAAAGTTTTCTAAGAAGAGTTTCTCAAGCTTTATAAAAAAGCTTTTTAAGTAAGGTTTCCAAAGCTTTCTAAGTAAGGTTTCTAAAGCTTTCTAATAGGAAAGGTTTCAAAGTTTTTTAAGAGAGCTTTCTAAAATAACTTTCTAAGAAAGGTTTACAAAGTTTTCTCAGAAAACTTTTGAAGAGAGCTTTCTAAACAAGCTTTAGATGTTTTTTTTAAGGTTTCCAAAGCTTTCTAAGAAAGCTTTCTAAAAAAGCGTATTAAGAAAGGTTTCCAAGCTTTCTAAGAATGCTTTCGAAGAAGTTTTCTAAAGCTTTCTAAGTAAAATTTCAAAAGCTTTCTAAGAAAGGTTTATAAAGCTTTCTAAGAAAGGTTTATAAAGCTTTCTAAGAGAGCTTTCATAGAAAGGCTTGTAACGTTTTCTATGAACGATTTTTTAAAAATTTAAAAGGCTTTTAAAAAATTCTAAAGTTCTGGAAGAGCTTCCTAAAGCTCCTGCTCTTCCTTGCATGCTTTCAAAAGTTTTTAACACTTCCACTCCACTTCCTAAAACTCTCGCGTATTTCCACTCAAATGTACACCATTTCTTGATCATAATATCTCCCCCTTGGGCATTCATTTGAAAGATCTTTCAATTTCCAATCGAGCTGATGTGATCTAAACTAGATTAGATTGGTTAAATAAATATAGTATGTAAATTGATGCTATAGCATTGTCGCATGTATTATAGCATTAATGCATAGGTACTCAAAATAACGATATACCTACACCTAAAAGTCCCTTCATCTCTTGTCAATATTGTACACTTTGTGAAAGTCTTTCGAATCAGCAACATTGTGAACGGCTAGAAGCCCTTTTATGTCGGGAATGAAGGCGACTTATGAAGCCATGTGGATTAAATTTTCACTTTGGACATTTTATGACAAAGATGAGGGTTGGAAATAACATATTTGAGACTATCCATTGAGAGCTCACCATAGTAACATATTTTAACAATAAAATTGCAAGTATGTGTAAAGTGGATAGAGATGTATGGTTAGAAAAAAGAGAAAGCAAAGAATTTATTTTCAGTGAAAATATTCTGTAGAATTTAATTAAAATAATTCTAGGTGATCATCGTGACCCAACATACTCCCCTCTTTTTTTCTCCCTTCCCCCCCCTAATCCAACAGCCACTCATCAGAATGACTCCAGAAAAGAGCGCAATCGAACGGTGCAGACAAAAGATCTCTCCTTCATGCTTTACCGTTTCACCCTCCCAGGGATTACGGGGTTGTTCGAGGGGTTGTGGTGGGATAAAATATATTAAAAAATTTCAGAAATTGCAGAAATTTATTTTATGATATTCCATTCATCCACCTTGAACGGTGTGGAAAGGCAGGAAAAAAGTCAATTTTTTTGTATGCCCCGCAGAAACCACTCGAGAAAGTCTAGTGTTTGAAGAGCTACTCAGGCATATTATTTAAGTAGGCAATTTCAGCCTCGACCCCCGCATTTTTTAATTTAGCTACTTTCCTCGAATAATCGAGAGGAATGCTGGAATTCTTTTATGCTATAACCCTTCAGAAGTCGAAAAAACCAACGAGCGTTCAAGCAAGGCACTTAATTTTAAAATTGGAATTTTTTGATAAATTTTAATAAATTGCATACACGGCTACATCCACTAAGAACTTCCTTTTTTTCCACCATGAATATTTCTCTCCGCCATTGCTAAACTCCTAAATATTTAATTATCCCATCCCATGAGATGGAGAGAGGCCCGTTAATTTTTCTTCATGACTTTTGAGCTATAGTGATTTTTAGCCTGAACAACCCCTCCAGACTGGCCCTTGCTCTTTTTTAGAGAATTAGTCCATTGATGGCCAGACCCTGAGCCCTGAGCCCCTTGCAGCATTAGACATCCACATGGCGACTCTTTCAACCTCCCCTCCCTCCCTCCACCTTTTGGTTTAATGAACAAATCCTGGGCTCAAATGAATGGTGAAACATAAAATCCCTCTCATCGTTAAACGTACACAATGTATTCATCTTTAATGGTGAACCTCGCCAGTGAGGCCGAAAAGAACACACATTTCTTCACTTTAACACCCTTTTTCGGGATGAAAAGAGATAAATGCGAAATGAGAGTGTACAAGAGGGTGGAATAAGTGAGTTTCCAGCCATGCACACACACGGGAAGGATGTACCGATCTAAGGGGTGATGATAATTGACTCTCCTTCGAGGACATTAATTCGAAGGGTAAGACATTTATTCCTGTTTCTGCCATGTGATTTGGCCGAGTGCAAGAGATTTGCTGTAATTTTTCAATAAATGAGACAATGATTGGGGATTAATGGAAAGTTGAAAGATCATTTCATAGAAACGCTAATCTTAGTTAAAAAAATGTCAGAATTTATGACAAATTAAAATAATATCAAATTCACTACAAGTCAAAGAAGATCGATCCTAAAACTGGGATAAAAAATTTAGACCAAATATTTGGCCTAAAATTTTGAAATCGACTCAAGAAACCCATAATCTACAGACCTCATGCCCTAAATCGATCATAAATATCAATTAATATCGACTTTACCAACGAGTACATCCTCATTTTACAAGAATCCTGTTGCAACTCCCGCTTACACTAAGCACAAGCACTACAAGAGGGCCATTGAATTAATGCCCAAAAAGCAGTTTATTATTGTTTGGAACGGCAACAAAGGGAGGGCCGAGGATGGAGAAATTTGTCAAAGAAGTCTCGGGGCGACTTTATTTGAATAAAGGTTGGAATTATCAATAGCCGCGTCCTGATCCCTTCATTTTCTTCTCCAAAAGGTTTGGGGAGAAGGGTGGCATGTGAATACACAACATGTTCTCTCCCCCCAAATGCCTCCCAAGCTCTCGCAAAACCCATGACTTTATTGCGCACACAGAGAGCAAATAAGAGTCATCTCCCTCACCCAATTTTCTGACCCTAGTCTTAATTAGGGTTCAAAATCTGTGGCGGGCAGCGTTTTATACCAAGACAGTAGCCATGATGTGCATACATGTAATTGGATGTGGAGAAGCATGTCTATATCATTTAGCACATGAGCATAAGGGATGAAATATTCAGTCTTTAATAAATTGCGACAAAATTTTATTCCTTCAATTTTATTGATCATAAATCAAAAAACGGCTGTAAAAATTCCGATATCTCTTTCGAGGTCGCAGATTAATGGCAAATAAAGGTGAATTTTGCTGCTTCATGACAAATAAATACAAGACTTTACTACCAGAAAAGTGATTTATGATATAAATTGGCCGGATATAATTTATGAGCCTCCAGTTGCATTATAATTATCTTAGGATGAGACAAGACTCATGTTTTGTTTTAATTTTGGCAGGAATATAATTTTAAAATAACTAAGGACAACGCCTATACACTATAGCATTAAAATCACTCCATTATTGTTATTTCATTGAGCCCGAATAAACATTCATTATAATGTTATTGCAAAGTTTAACCAGGCGCCTCCATCGACAGAAAATCCCCGTCAACTTTCACTGGGCGAAACTTTTACCCTTTCGTGGACGTTTGATGTGTGCTTTAAAATATCCCCAACGAAGCAAAAGAAAACAAATTTTCCCGTGATTGTGCAGAAAACTCAATCGATGAGCCCCATAAAATATGTATTACGGGTCCTTTTCGCCTCGCGAATGAGTCAAAAGAACAATACGGCAAATTATGAATGAGAAATGAACAATTTGTGAACTTCAAATACAAATGTAGGCCCCAAAAGTGCTTCGAGCGAGGAAAAAATGTTTTTTTGCACATACTTTTCAATTTGCAAATTCAAATAAGAGTTGCCACAAGAATCAATCACTTCCAGTCTCACTCTCCATATGGCCACTTCCCCGATCTCAGTTTGAATTGTAGCCCCAGAGAAATAAACACACAGAGAAAATATAACCAAATTCCAGGTAAGATATAAAGAATTTACCAGGAAATTTGAGTTTTTTGTACCAAAATTGAAAGTAAAAAATGAGCTTAAACAAACTATTAAAAATAAACTAAGCTTTAAACTTACGTTAAGCGAGCCTAGTTTTAACTTAAAGACCAGCTTAAAGCCTAAGACCAACCCTAAACTTAAAGTCAGCCTTAAAACTAAGTTTAGGGTTTATTTTAAGCTTATCTCAAAGCTTAAGTTTAGCTTATTTTAATCATTAAGCCAGTCTTAAGATTTAAGTCTATCTAAAGCTTTAAGCCTGTCTTAAGCCTTAGACTTTAAGTTCCACATTATATCGATATTTTATTTTGATAATAAAAATATAAATTTTATTTGTATTTTGGTGGTTAATTTTTGATTGTGTGAAATGGATTCAGTTTTATTCTCTCTTGATTTTATCTATGGATGGAATCTTGTCGATTTGATGACTTTCTCTAAAACAGAAATTGGTCCCATTTGTTCAATGGCAACCCATAAATTGCTCTGAGTGTTTGAAAATGCCTCAGCACCGAATTTTCCTCCCGGAGGACCAATATAATTTCAATGGATTGATTTTACCCCATTTGGTCGTCGTCCACAGAGCGAGGCATCAAATGGCCATTGTAATAACTTTCTGCAGTGATGGAGAGTCTCAAACAAACCCCCAGCAACTCGCCCCCCACCCCAAAACGACACCATTCTTTGCGTCCCAGTGGCAAAACCCTCAACCGTTCAGTCGTCAGTCTTTGAAAATGTCTGACACAGACGTTGGAGACTGTTTCCTTTCTGTCAGCGGTTTTGAAATGTGAATAAATTTTGATTACTTCATTTTGAATGTTGGGAACATGCATAACACACATTCACTCTTCCATCTCTGGGGTTTTCCTTCAATTGTGGCGACCATTGGAAATAGTTTTGTTGATGGGCCAGTCAACTTCAAGCATCCAATCTCTCTTCTCTCACACAATTTCATCCATTTCCAATTGGACACACAGGACGCAATCAAAGATTTATGGTCAAGTTGTTTTGGTATTTTTGTCACATAAAAAAGTAGTTTCTACCAAGAAAAGTTTTTCCATCATCCAGTAATTTTAGACATTCAAGCAAATTCTGCTGGAAATTCTGTGTTGATGGAGAGAGAATTGTTGAAAGTTATTGGTCTCAATTTCCCATCATCTCTCGATGAAGGTCTCTCTTCCCAATTTCGGATGCAAAGAGGGGTGAAGCATCATGAAAATAGCATCTCCCACCCTCCCTAGCCTAACAATAGTTAAATTCTAACATACTTATTTCCGTGGCAGCTGATGAAAATTGAAATTGAAATCTCCCACCTCAACATAGAAAATATGCCACAACCAAATTAGCATAGAACGCTCCAAGATTTCATTTTTGGACATACATCAGAAGCAAGCCATCCCCCTTCTTTTGCCAGAATCAAATCCAAAATCGTCAGAAATGCCTGAGATGAAATTTTCCGCTAATTTACCACGAAATGATTCCAAACATGCGTTCGTCGACTTCATTCCAAGACACAGTGCCCTCGGGGTGCCAAAGTGATGTGGTTCACATTGGAAGATGCAGAGATTCGAGGGGGATGCGAGGGAGATAGAAAGAATATTTATTCTTACGCTTGACACTCTCTTCATCCTCACCAATTTGCCTCCCATGTGAGAGATAATAAATATTTCTTTTTCTATGATAATTTAGTTTATATGCCTTGGAAAAGCTTGGGAAAATCTGCTATGTATATAGTCAGAATTCGCAGTGATAAGTAAGGGGATTGTCATTAAATGATCTTGGTTTTTTTAAAAGAGAGACACTTTTTGAAAATGGACTAAGAAAAAGCATTAAATGATTAGGTAAAAAAATGAGTAGAAAAATAAATTGAAGAAATGTTAGGTACGAGGCGCTTCGCGCCTCTCTTTGCGTGGTTTGTGCTTCGTGTGGTTACTTGGGTCCATTAAATTGATTGAGAAGATTCATTTAGCAGTTAAAAAGTCGAAAATAGGGGATCTTTGTATGAAAGGTTCCTAAAGGGCGT